>JAKUCM010009370.1:0-15219 GCA_023374145.1 Lepidium sativum | reverse complement strand
TTCAAAACAAAAGTCATTTAAATTACCATCTCTCATCAACTCTAATTTAAAACCATAATTACAAAATCTATATAAATTTAAATTGAAAACACAACTCATTTTTATTTCAATATTTCAGTGAGAAAATTATCAAAAATGTTTTGTTTTCAAAAGAATTATTGAAAATGTTCTGGCACTGTTCAACATCATCAATTTTGCCCTTTCATCAATTTCTCTCTCCTGCAACTTTTTTCCCCTACCCATTTGTTGTCTTCGAGGTCACCACCAATTTCTTTCTCCTGCAATTTAGTTGAATTTCATTGTCATTTTCAGAAAGTAACTACTGAAATATGTAACAAGTCCTTCCAATCAAAGACATGGATAGAATACTTATCGGTTTCGTAATGAACTGTTACATATTTCTGTATGGAAAAAATGCATTCTAATAGTAGTCATCTTTATATTAACAAAAAAATTAAGTGTCATTGCTCATATGGACATATTCAATAAAATTTGACATATGGTACATACGAAATTTCATATCAATGCAGTGTATGTGTAATTATTGTCAAATCTATTGACATGACATGGACATATGTATCATATTGACATAGACATATGTATATGTGGACATGAACATATGGAAAGTTTCATATCAATAGGGTTAGACATATGATAGGACATAAATATTACCATGGAATTTAACAATATATACATAAACATATTCTATTTCATATAACTGGACATGGACATATGTCACGTGTCCATGTATTGGACATGAATATATATCACATATGTCACATGTCCATGTTACTAGACATGGACATATATCACATATTTCCATTTTCAATGTCATTTTCGTATGCACACCCTTATTACCATGACATTTATCCATATCGACATGGACATGTTGCTGATATGTAACCGGATATGGACATGATATAGACTAATTTTTAATGATGACCCATGGACATGGACAATACCAGTAACGTATAAGTACACAATGTAATAGCATTTTTATATTACATGACATGGAAAATGATATAAGTGGACATGGACTAATGTAGTGAGTTGAAATGTGACATATTTATCATTGTAAAGATATTGTATTATATGGACATGAACAGTAGTCCTTTTGCTCAAAGGCATGTATATTCTGGATATGTACATGGACCAATATATCACTTTCATTTCTCATGGACAAATATAGTGCGATTACAATGTCAACAATATATGGACATTGACAAAGTTATTATATAGACATGAACATTACTATATATTTATGTATGGACATAGACCAATATAGACATGAATCATATCCTTGTAACTTATTTGGACATATATACACCATTACTATATATGTGTATGGACATATATCAATTTGTCTCTTTCATTTGTCATAGACAAGTATAATGTGATTACAATGCCAATATATAGACATTGCCAAAGACATTATTATGACATGGACAAATACATGTATATTCAGAACATGGTATACTTTGTCTCCTTGAAAGTACACTCACAATATGTTGAAAGCCACACTTGGAATTCATGCAATTTCTATTCATCTAATAATAGCAATACTTTGGGTTGACACACACATACTCACTGTAGAAAAGATAAACATAGACTGAGGAAACACAAAGAAACACGAAATCAGGACAAAAAAAACTTGAGATCCCAATTTCAAAACCCTAAATAAGCAATATCTGAAAACCCTAAATATCCCAATTTCAATTATATCATTCTCACCTTCCTTCAATTTACGCTTCTTAGAAACACTTTCTCACCTTAGTCATGACCGTAAAACTTGTGTCTGACCTTGCAAAAGTCTTTGCTTTTACATGCTGCCATTCTCAACAATGTTAAGGTTCTTATTGTCTTTTGACTCATAAAAAGAAGGTATGTGGGAGAAGCTCATAACGTGAAGTCATTTTACATAATTTAGTTCCTTTATGAATTTTTTGATGAGATTCTCTATTTTAATCATATAATTACTCTTACAAATTATTTTTTTCTACATTTTTGTCTCTTCATATACCCGGTAAAAAGAATGAATTCATGCATATTGAAAACACTCATAAATTGATAATCTTAACTCTCAACTACATTGTCTTAACTTTCCACTATATTGCATTAACTCCTGCACTACATTGTCTTAACTCTCAACAAATGTAAACTCACACTCCTCTTCACTTATAAATAGATCATTTGGTAATTCCAAATGGTCATAGTCACTCATTACAATATAACTCTCTCAAATTACTACCAAATTAAACAAGATGGAAAGTTCCCACCTCTCTTTCTCGAAATTGAAAGTTGGTCGGAATTCTCAACATATTATTGCAAGACTTACGTTTTTGGGAAACACGTAATGTCAAAAAGGGCGGAGAGATCATGGGGTCGATGTATAATCACTTCAAAGAATAAAGTTAAACGAACTACTCAAATACAACATGTATTGCTAAATATTATCTCAACGACTTGCAGTCTATGGTCATGCCTACATCTATTCAAAGATCTTTTGAAAGAATGAGTAATCTACTTCATTAGTGAGTTTGACATCATTCGAAGTAGTCTCAACTTCAAACAGTGTGATTCAAATATATCAATATGTTTCACCGACCTTACGACATTTGTCGAAGTAACTGAAACTATATGTTCAGTCCCCACAGAGATATTCAGCCTCCATACTTACGAAGAACTAATAGCCTTATCAAACACAAACACTAAATTACTTGGTATGATTTTCAAATTTAATTAATTATATACATACTTCATATTTAAAATTTAGTCATATAATAATACATTTTAGTCATATAATATTTCTATATATTATATGCTTAGTCTTATTTTGTTTGTAGATTTTAAAAAATATATATAGCTCACACATTTTTTCTGTTTTACTAAAAATATTGTAATGTTAATGTGAAAAGTCATAAAGTATGTATTTTCCATTTAATTAAAATCATATTTTACTTATACAAACATGTTACATAAATTAATAATAATACACAAATAATTTAACCAAAATTTTATTCATTAGCCTACGTATAAAAAACTTATAAGAAATTACTTTTTAGAATCACTTAATTCGATATTACAAAAAAAATATATTACAAACAAATTAATACTTGATAAAAAGAGGTATAATTTTAAATATATAATCCAAAATTTTAAAAAAATTATGCAACTTTCCTCCTCTTTTACATAAGTCATGTTCTTTTGTCCATCCAAATGCTTCATCCGGATGATCAACTTGGATGATGCGTCTGGATGATCGGTTTGGATGATGTTCTTTTCCTCAACCGAAATTTACATCTGGATGATCCGTTTGGATGAATTTAGGTTTCTTTTTACATTTGTATAAATTAGCTGGATATAATATATAAGCTAATGACTAAAAAATATGGTTGTGGTAAATTGTCTTTTTATGATCTAAATTATATTTACAACTACATGAGTATCAAAATTATTTTTTATATTATAAAATTGTATATTAACTACATAATAAAATTTTAGTAAATACTTATATTATAAAAGAACGAAGAGAAGAAAATCAATCAAAAACAGAAAAGATGTATGACAAAGAAGAATAAAGCTCAGCTGAAAAAGAAGATGTAAGAGATGAATCAATCAGATACAGAATTATACCTCTCAAAATCTATCTTTATGCCTCTCTGTCGAAGAAGACGAATAAGTTTCACGAATCGGTTAACGAGAACCTGTTAAGAAACTTAACGAGAAGAGTTGAGAGTCGAAGCCCTAATTTTTCAATTTTTTACTTTTAGTTTATAGTGATATTTTAGTCTTTTAATTATTTTTACAAACCCATCTCCCTTCAAATGCATCATTTAGCCTCATCCAAAATTTTCTAAAATTTGAATGATTTTGTCAGGATGCTGCATCTGGATGATCCAAATAATTGTATGTAAAAAAACAATAATTTTCATCTCCATCTAGATGGATCATCTGGATGGACAAAAAAAAGGCTCATACTAGTAAACTCAACTTTTTCACAAACTAAATATTTATTATCTAAGTTAATAAATTAGTTTGCGTGATACAAATTCTGCTCGAATGTCTCACCTAGTGATATAATAAATTGTAGTGTTGTCTCACTAAGCTATTTTGAATTCTCTCTCTCTCTGTTATAATATGAATATTATTTGTAAAATCACCTTAACCTAACCGAAATTTGAGTGTTATGGGTAAATTTTGATATAAAATCATAGAGAAAATTATAAGAAATACATTTTTTAAGTTTTGACTTGTAAAAGATATATTTTTTGGAAAACTTCTACGAAATATTTATTTTCATAAAAAAAGGATATTCAAAATAAAAAGTATAAAATATAAATTTATTATACGGTGAACATTTGTATGGTCTACGGTGGACATTTATATAGTTTATGGTAAATATTTATATGCTATACAGTAAATATATATAGTAAATTTTCGTTTATAATAGACAAAACAAATATATTTGTACACCATGGACAGAAATATTACATTATGTTCACAATGTTCATAAATACAACATATTTGTGCTAAAAATAAAATATTTTCATAATTTAAAATTCAAAAAATCTATTTTCTATAAAATAAAATAAAAATAAATATTTTTTCACGCATGATATTCCCAAAATTATAAATGCAGTAAGATACGTCAACAATAACAATTAAAATGTTGACGCACTATGAGTCAAGTCCACTCATCAGTAATCACTCCCTTTTTCCATCTTTCTCGTCGACGCGAGCGAAATGGCATCGAGCTTGCCGTTTCTAAATGTCACCGGGATCTCGTTGCCGTCATCGGGATTATTTCTCCGTCGTTCGCGCATTGTTGCACGCCACGATCTTCCTGAATGCTCTGCTAAAGCAGTCTCGACGCGTCTTAGCTTTTCTCCTTCGTCCTTGTCGCAATCTCGTACCGGCAACGACAGGTTTTTCTCGCCGGGTTCGTTACCAGACGTATCTTATCCGATCCGATCGGTGACTGTGAGATCGCAGTTGAGCACGCCTCTCATTTCTCCTAACGATGAATGGGGAACTTGGACTGCTCTCTTCGCCACTGGAGCTTTCGGTCTCTGGTAAGCCATCACTCTTTATAAACTTCGATCCTTAGATTGTTTGATCGGAAGAAAATTGAACTCATGTCATGTTGCGTCTTCATTTATGCTATAATTTAAAACGTACAATTCATTTTGACATTTTAAAAAAGAAACAAGTAACAATTGTTAGGTGAATTTGATGTTTCCTGTTCATTATAAAAGGGGCTTATGAAAACTACAGGTCGGAGAAGACAAAGATCGGAGCCGCAGTTAGTGGTGCACTGGTTAGCACTCTAGTAGGGCTTGCTGCTAGCAATCTAGGGATCATAGCTTCTGAAGCTCCTGCTTTTGATATAGTTATGAAGTTCCTGCTACCTTTAGCTGTTCCTCTCTTGTTATTTAGAGCTGATTTGCGCCGTGTGATTCAGTCTACTGGAATGCTTCTCTTGGCTTTTCTGATTGGATCAGGTAAAAAAATGTCCTTTCTTTGTTGTATGTTGCTTATACAAGGCTCATAGTTTACTCAAACATTCAAACTGATTCTATGGTTTTGTTCTTGAATTTGTGTCTTCAATATTTTTATTACAGTTGCCACAACAGTCGGTACAGCTCTGGCCTACTATCTAGTACCAATGAGAGCTCTTGGTCCGGATAGTTGGAAGATTGCAGCTGCTCTTATGGGAAGGCATATTGGGGGAGGTAACATAACATCCACATATGCCTTTGAACATCTGCCAGACACAAAGTTTTCTATCTTGTCATCGCCAATCACAATTCCTTCTTTCTATAGTGGCTTATAATTTGCATTTTCATTGCTGTGTGCCCAGCTGTCAACTACGTAGCTATAGCGAGTTATCTTAAAGTTACACCATCGGTATTAGCTGCTGGACTGGCTGCTGATAATGTTATATGTGCTGTATATTTCACGACATTGTTTGCTTTGGGCTCCAAAATACCTGCAGAATCTGCACCGCCACCGACTACTGGTAAATGTGATGTGGGGTTTCGTGTGATTTGGCTTCCTTTAGAAAGAACGCATCATCAGGGTCATGTATATTGGATGAGATATCAAGAGGAAAATATTTTGTTCCATTCCTCTGTTATGACCTTAAAGTATGTAGATTGATTCAGTTTCCAAATTCTGACTCAAATATTACTTTTTGATGACAGATGTAGAGATAAACAAAGATACGGAAACTACAAACACAATTCCTGTGCTACTGATAGCTACTGGAATTGCTGTCTCATTAGCTATATGCAAGGCTGGGGCTTTTCTAACCAAGTATTTTGGGATTTCGGGTGGTATCTTACCAGTTGTAACTGCGGTTGTTGTTGTTTTAGCTACTGTCTTTCCATCCCAATTTAGTCGTCTTGCTCCATCTGGAGAAGCCATGGCTCTAATCCTGATGCAGGTAAAGTTTGACACTTTCCGTTTTATAGAAAAATGCAATATCTTCCTGACAAATATCAACTTTTCTTATTCTTTCAGGTGTTCTTCACTGTAATAGGTGCAAGCGGAAACATATGGAATGTGATAAACACAGCCCCAAGCATTTTCTTGTTTGCGTTGGTCCAAATTGGGACACATCTTGCTGTGATACTAGGCATAGGAAAGCTTTTCAACATCGAGCTAAGGTTGCTGCTTCTAGCATCAAATGCTAATGTTGGTGGACCCACGACTGCAGCTGGAATGGCGACGGCAAAGGGATGGAATTCGTTGATAGTTCCCGGAATTCTTGCTGGAATATTTGGGATCTCCATTGCAACTTTCTTAGGAATTTCATTTGGAGGGAGAGTTCTCCAGCTCATGTGAAAGATGGTAATGACTAAATTAAGGATGAGATCCTAATCTCTCTCTTTCCCTCTTGCTGTGCATTTTCCATCAATAAAGCGAACAGTCTTTTCTCCAGCGTCACGGTCATGCTTTGATTATTGGTTGCTAAAGCTTATAACATTTAGAATTTGTGTTTAAATGTATACCTAATAGGTTAAGAAGACATGTAGGATTTAAAACTTGGCTATGTTAAATTTTGATCGAGATAAAAGCCTCGTTGTTTTAGTAGTGTCGTTTTAGCTTTTTGCTCATGTGAAGATATCCACATGCAATACATATAGGTTGGTGGCAGTTTTTAATCTTGAATAAGCCGTACGTGAAGCTAAACAAATATAAAGAAAGTAACCAAACCCAAGCAAAAAAACTGTAAAAATGCTTCATTACAATCAGCCAAAAAATGATAATAAAACATTTTTTACAGCATACAAATTCTTTTGTTTTTCCTTTTCACTGTTATTTGTTTTTCACATCAACTTTCAAAGACGTAGACAATAATAATAAATGAAAGGGAAGTTGCAATTTTGCAGTTGTGATATAAAAAGACAAGTTGTGAATTGGTAAAGGCCGTATAGGGATGTGATTCTCGTCGGAGTTTCCGACCAAAGTAGCACCATCTGGTTCTGATCTACAGATCCGACCTGCTCCAATAGCGCCACGGAATCAGAATCTAATATCATTTTTGCAGCTTTTTAGAAAAAACAGAATCTGAGATTGACTGGTATTGTGTCAAAGGTTAGGGACCAACTTAGTAAGACTTGGCAAAGATTGCAACTTCTTCTGCTGGATTTCCAGTCATTAGGCATGTTTTGGTGCCTTCAGGCTGTTCAAACGGATAACAGCGAATTGTTGCTCCTGTTTCTTCTTTCACCCTTTCCTCACCTGCGTCACTGGAAGACCAAGGACCTCTTGCCCATTTCCCTGAAGATATTGCATCTTTGAGCTCATCGTATGAGTTCACATCCACAATGTTACTGCACAAATCACATCAAAATGTGAGTATTTGCAAAACATATGGAGAAATTTCGTGGGAGAACGCTAGTACCTATCCCTGAAAGATATCGCCTTCTCTAGAAGCGATGATTGGATCTCATCCAACTTCTCTTTTACATACACCACCAACGTTGATGCCTCCATTGATATTCCAAAAACTTTTCCTGCCTTTCCAGGTATATCCCTCCTCGAGACAACAACAGAGTTATTTGATACATCACGTGGACCAATTTCAATCCTTAAAGGAACTCCCTACAACCACAAGTTTTGATGGAAACTGTGAGAAACTTAAAAGTGTTATGACATAGTTTCACCCTGACAATGATTCTAGAGTAAGAGTTGCGAACCTTCATTTCCCAAAAATTGAACTTCCATCCTGGAGTTTTTTGTTCTGTGTCATCAAGTTTGACTCTAAACCCTGCATTTTGGAGAGCTTCCTTCACTGATGATGCAGCACTAAGAACTCCTGTTTTCTCAGTGTCCTTTTTCCATATAGGTACAATTACTACCTTGAAAAGAACAACAGAGGATATCCAAATTCAACTCTCAATCACCACTTCCAACCGAGTTACTGGTATATAAATTCAGTGTTGCTATGAAAAGAAACTACAGTTCCCCACACAACAAAATCTCTCAAGCTAATAAACGAAACTTCAAATATGAGCAAAGGAAACTGCTTAAAGGAAGACGAACCTGTATCGGAGCTATCTTGGGGGGAAGCATGAGACCAGTGTCATCTCCGTGTGTCATGATAATGCCACCGACAAAACGTGTACTGACTGCCCATGATGTCTGCCACACATATTGCCTTTCTCCATTCTCATCTGCAAACTGGCACGGTCATATGTATTGTTTTATATTCTTTCATATAGTGGCAAAAAAGCGTGTGATAAATTAAACGATAGAAAAACCAATAGGAACCAATGCTGTCATCATGAAACATATGAAACCAGAAAACTAAACTCCAAACAAGCTTAAATGTCTGTGCAAGTATGACATACTTCTGAAATAATGGTTCCCTACCTGAGTTCCAAAGGCACGAGAAAAGTTTTGCCCTAAATTGTGGCTGGTGCCAGCCTGCAAAGCCTTCCGATCTCCCATCATAGCCTCAATAGTATAAGTTATGTCAGCACCAGCAAAAGTCTCCAATTTTGATTTTCGACCTGCAATAACAGGTATTGCAGTATGCTCAAAAGCAAATCTGGTGTAGATTTCGATCATCTGTTTTGCCTGCAATACAACATTAAAGATTTGTCACAGGAGAGTACCACAAAAGACTCAATAAGTTGGTCACAGCAAAACAGAGAACAAACCTCCTTTTCTGCCTCCTCAGGGGTGGCATGAGCAGTGTGACCCTCTTGCCAAAGAAATTCAAGTGTCCTAATAAATGGTTTCGTCCGCATTTCCCATCTAGTAACATTTGCCCACTAAATCGCGGAAAGAATATATATAACCAGTAGCAGTGATATAAGTGCCAGATTTATAATATGAAGAATGATAAACAATTTAGATGTCTGTCCACACCTGATTAATCATGAGAGGAAGATCACGATAGCTGTGTATCCACTGGGTAAACATGTGATTCACTATGGTTTCACTGGTAGGCCGAACCTGCCACAACCTCAAGGAGTGCAACAATCAAAGCCAAAACTTAGGTACTGAATTTTTCATAATTCTAGCTTTGTAGTAAAACATAGTAATGCCGGAGAAATGCCTACCACAAGCTTCTCCTCAAGTTCCTTTCCTCCTCCAACAGTGACAAGGGCTAGTTCAGGACTAAATCCCTCAACATGTGAAGCTTCTTTCTCAATAAAAGAGTACGGTATAAACTGCACAGAATACCAAACCATCACCACAACACCAATGTAATACAGCAACACATTAATAGAGCGCTGATGACAATAACAAGAATGAAAACAACACATGAATGCATGGTCTTTCCATTCAAGAAGCTAAATTTGGCATAAATGCATTCACTTCACTACACGTAAAAAATTCTCTCATTCTGAACAATTTATTTAAGAAACCATCGGAAAAAGTTTGTTTTATGTAAGAATAGAAAAACGATAACAAAACTATACGACAAATTCTGTCTTACTATTTATGAGAGGCTTAGAAATGTACAAAGTTTCTTAAACCTAGCTACAACTTTGGCTTACGAATGTCACTAAACAAATTTCAATCATGAATCATCTATAATTAGTCAAGAACAAGTGTTTCATCCGTTTTATACTAACTCTACGCTAAAATCAAAAATAAATTAACAATATTAAGGCAGCTTAAGCGTATTCTCTAAAGTTCTACTTTAAACTGTACCTGTGGGAAGTACATGTTGCTATGGCCAGTCTCTTTGAATTTCACATTCAGATACTCCTGCAAATGAAACAATCACGAGCGAAATTGAAGCGAGACAAAGAACATGGCAGTCAAAATTAACTTAAGTGTCACTCTAAACAAGCAACCTGAATCGCTTCCCAGATCGCGTAACCGTAGGGACGAATGACCATTGTGCCACGAACTGGACCATAATCAGCGAGTTCAGCACTGGCGATAACATCCAAATACCACGCATTGAAGTCTTGCGAGCGAGGCGTGACGGCTCGGTCTGACCTAAGCCGATCGACATCAGACTTGGTCTCCGGCGAAGCAGTGCCACTCGGCGCCGTCGCGAATCCAGAAGCAGGTCTGTTCCGTAGACATAAGGTTCGTCGAAGAGAGGATGGATAACGAGTTGTGGCGGGAAATAGGAGGGAAGTGAGACTGAGAGAAGGGAGTCTCAGAGACGCCACCATTTATCTTCTTCTTTGAGAGAGATTTGTTCGAGGTTTTACGCTGCTAAGATGATTGATGACTGAGGAAACTTCTCTCTTCGTAAACTTACATGTGGATAAGCCCATTAAAGATTTAAATTAACACATAGCCCAATATATCCAACAAGCCCATACTTTTGAATATCCTCTCAAGCCCATTAGTTGCAACGTCTTTAGGAGTAATGTTATGTTCTGATCCCATGAGTCAAAGTATCGTCTTAAGTTGGTCCGAATAAATTATCTAAAACAGTTATTTCTATTTTTTTGTCGGAATTTAGTCTTTTCAAATAACTTCTACATAACACATTATGCAGAATGTGTTATGAGAATCATTATAACACAATTTTGGAAGTTGCCAAAAAGCAAATTTTTTCCCTTTCCACTTCAATATTACCAATAAACAATCATTTGATGTTGGTGTTCATAGTTTCTGTTTTCTTTTCTACATTTCTTGCTAAATACTAAAGTTTTGTGAGTTAGTGTCTTTCTATATTTGATTTTCTATCACAATAAAGCTCATTAAACATCCATTTCTATTTTAAAATGGCTACCATGATATCAGAACCTCGATTAGTTTATTATGGGTTTTTCTTTTTATTAACTTCTTGCTTCTAGCTTCCAGTTGCAAAATAAACCTTCTTTCTTTTTTATATTCACATTTATATCTGTCATGTTTTTGAAACAAAACAAAAGTTTCTTTACAATAATTTTCATAACGCGTAACTATATGACTACTTGTTAAAGATAAGTTTGTATACTTGTGTTGGGGTAGTATAACCTCTAATAGTTTATTCTCCAACATTGTTCCTTCCTTCAAAATTCCTGTGAGAGGACACTATTTGTAGGAAGTACATAACGTGGCCAGTTTCATTGTGGTTCACACTGTCAGAAGTTAATCTTCTCTTCCAGTTGATGAATGAGAATAACTTTTGTCTATGTAAAATCGAGTATGAATAAGCTCATAGCACATTAAATGGACTCATAGCTCAATAAGCCTGATGTTTTGAATAGTAAGAAGTAGACTATTCAGCTGGTTGTTACAATTTCTTCTTTTTTTGTTGTTGTTGGACTTCTATTTCTTGTCCTTTTGGTTATTGTTGGATTTCTTAATCTTCATGACATTTACAAAGAGGACAAATAAAAAGACTAATGTCCAAAATCATTATTTTCAGGTAGCAAAACAAACAATATAGCCATGATTCTCAGTTAACTGCATCTTTTTTTATTGGATTCTACTTTTGAGTAATTATGTAATCCTGCCAAAAATAAAAGTTTAGGGCTTGGATGAAATTGGATATCTTACGAATAATTTTCAAAAGTTTACATCTTCTTTTTTGTAAAATAGAAAGAAGAAATTATTCTTAGCTTTTTGTAATTAATCTTGAGAAATTTCATATTTCAATTATTGTTAAGGTAGTAATTAATTAGTTACTCTGGATATAAATGATACAATGCCAAAAAGATTTTAAAAAATGAGATAATGCCAGTGTGTAGTATTTATTGCAATCAAGTGGTAAGCTTTCTGTAACTTTCACTTGTTGTTTGGTTCACTGCTTATTTCATATCAAGTGAAAAATATACGAACGTCAACTGCACAAAATGTGTAAGTTGTCATAAATGAACTTTTCAGTTTATTGCAATATTTCTTTTTCATTAAAATAAAATAACAAAATGAATTTATAAAACTTCATCCTTCATTTATTTCATATGAATGTATAAATGTAATGTCGTCATCAGGAAGTTTGATTACATCACAGCTCAGATAGGACCCGGAATTCTTACGACCTCATCCCATTTTCCAATCTATATATCAAAATTCTTTTTCTTTTTTCTTCTTCTACATTTTCGTAAAACATTACACTTATTTAACACTTTATTTACTCGGTGCAATTATTGGATAAACCGATGAAATGATGATAAGTATGAAATTGGTCAAATGATAATTATATAACTGAAATTAATAATCTGAATTTCATTTACTTATTTATTCCTAATAATTTAGTAATATAATATTTTGTTTGTATATATAATGTTATAGTTAGCCGTTTAATATTTTTTTGTACGTATAACAAATTTGATATGTATAAATAATAGAGAGAATTAGGATGAATAAAAGGTTCTTATAATTTACAATGATAACTATTATTATAACTCTATAAATTTTAATATAAACATACAACATAAATAATAATATATTATAAAGGTAATTTTGGATTTATATTTTGTCATTTATTACAATTTTCCTTGATTATTTGTCTCTTCGATTTTTCGGATACACAAAAGACTCATGCTTTTCTTATTTTTCTACAGTATTTTTTTTTTGGTCAACGGCAAATTATGTTGGGCCACAACTGGCTGACCCAATAGCCAAATTTCTACATAATGTAGGTGGGGGGGACTCGATCCCTGGTTGTGCAAATGAGCTGTCTTATGTGGAATTACCGCCTGCCACTAGATTAAGAGCCATTTGCTATTTTTCTACAGTATTTCTGTGAGCAAAAAAATAATTTTTTAAAAACAAATTATCAACTACTTTTACAATTTTATCTTTTATATCCATTAAAAAAGTGAATTAGTGAAATGACAAAAGATAGTATAAAATTGGCCAATGAGAGTTGCAATATTTAAATTAACAGACTTTTATTTACTTATTTATCTCTGATGATTTAACAATATAATGTTTTGTTTGTACGTATAATATTAGTTAAGAGGATAATATTTTGTTTGTACATATAACAAATTCGATATATAGAAATAACATATATAATTAGGATGAATAAGATGGGTTCTCATAATTTACAACGATAATTATTAATATAACTCAGCAAATTTTAAAATAAATGTACAACAGAAATAATAATATGATAATAATATTGTTAGCAATGTATTATAAGAGAAAAATGATAATTGTCAGTAAACAGTAACATACTTTTTTTTCTTTTTGTTACTTTGCCAATTTCTAGTTGTCAATTTTGCTAATTTTCCTTAAAAATTTTAGTTCAATCCTATAAAATCAAATTTAATATGCAATATAAATTTTAATATAAAATTTCCAAAGAGTTTTTACGGTCATGTACATTATATTTTTAAATATTAAAAATAAATTTGGATATTTTGTCATGAGTGTTTTTATTCATTTAATATTGATCATAATTCAAAAAAAAAGTTGATAGTATATGTTGTGTTAACTTTATTTTATTTGAATGATTATATATATACTTTAACGAGATGAGATTAAAATTACAAAAAAAAAAGTTGATTGGAAAGGTTTTTGTGTTACAGTATCCTTATACATTGGATGTTTCGAAAGAATCTGTATTAGTAAACCAAAGAAAGAAAAAACTGTAGTAGTGTAATCTAATGTGAAACATCAACAATATATTCAAAAGTTTTGGCTCTACTAGTATTAAATGTGATATTGTTGGTAAAAAATCTAACAATGAAATCAAATAACACACGGTATTAGTTGCGTATAATAGGAAGAAATCATCTTAATTAACCAACAATAGATTAAGATGTCTTTCTAAAAGATTTTGCATAATTTTAGCTGCTAACAGCTTGCACCAAACTATATTAATATTATCATTTTTTTCTAATGACCAATTCTGTATATTTCATATTATATGCATTAAATATTCCAAGGACACGGACTTCACAAGTTTCGCGTAAAGATGAATTAATTAACTTATATAAGAATTTCGATACAACGCCAACTTTTATTTAAATAATTGAACTATGACCATAAAAGTCGCCATATCGTATATATATCTTTCCACTTGTATACTATTATTTTTTTATTATTATTTTCCCAACATATTCACTCACGTTGAAAGTTGAAACTAACGAGTCCAGCCATAATAATCACACGCATAAATCGATACAATATGCATATTTGTAAGACAAAAGAATTTCATATCCAGCACGACATGTTTTACCATATAAGATATATATTCAAAAATAAAGCCGAGTAAGTAGTAATTTGCATCAATACAAAATTAAAATATCATGAGAATATTAAAGTAACTTGTTCTACTTTGTTAATAACTTATTGTCTTCGTAATGAAAAAGAAAGATTATTATAATTAAACAATTGTCAGGTAGATTGTTTAAGAATATCATTATTTGTCAAGTTGTAATTGTTACCTGCGAGAGATTCTATATTATTTTAGAGATTTTAAAATATTTAACTTAAAATAAATACAATAATAGAAAAATCCCTAAAACCCAATCACTCTTTTTATTATTAGTAAAAATATAAAAAGTCTTTTTTCTTTGTTACATAAGATTCCTACCTTCCCCATTTTCTCCTCCGGTCCTCCATTTATATATATATTAATACACTTTTTGAAAATGGAAAATCACAATGATAATAATATCAGAATATCCCCGAAAATTAATAACAATAATAATATGGTAATAATAAGAAGAATTTCAAAAGAGTGTGAAGTTAACGCCAAGCGGATGCGACAGTGAGTGTCCGTCCCATCCAACCAAAGCAAACACCTCCGTTATCTTCTTTAACGGTAAAACCTGGGTGAACTCGGTTTCCGTT
>JAKUCM010009369.1:0-25824 GCA_023374145.1 Lepidium sativum | reverse complement strand
GAGGAAAATATATAGTATTTTATACGATCCTCAATATATCTCCAAATACAGGAGAAAAACTTATATAATAATACTTTAAAGGAAAAAAGTATTTGCTACATATTTAACATGGGTAGCTATGTAGCATTTCGTATTATGTTTAGCTGGCAAGTAGTTTTTTAATACTTTTTATAAGGCTTGTAATATTTGTGAATACATATTTTTTAAATATTATAGTAAAATCAAATCAATAAAACAAAACAAAAATTATAGAGAAAGAGGCAAATCTGAAAATGCATGGCCGATAGCTTCCTTCAACGCCACCTACCACTTCACGTAACTCTCTCCCACCTAACTTACCTACTCATCATTTCGACATTTTTCTTCACTCCTCTTCATATATTATATTATTTTATATTCTATTTTCCTATTATTATAATTCGCCGGACCTTTACACACTTTCTCTTTAATTTACAACAAAGTCAAATACCACGTCTTAATACATTACCTATATAAAAATATTTATCGATTGTTTTATTACGAATATGAAAATTTATCGAATATTATATATCATATTAAATATTTGGATTAATTTAAAAATACATAAGCTTTAAAAAACTAAAAGTTCGATAAAAAATTTAAAAATTTAGAAATATTATTTGACCATTTTACTTCTAATATTATTTTTTATATATTGAAAAAATAAAAATTATATTACACATATATAAAATGAGTTATAGATAAGTAATATATTTGACAACACCGTAAAATATAAATTGAGTTTATAACAATATTATTTATCCTGTAATAACATATGTGTTACTGTACAAAAAAAGTAACATAAATATTCAATATATCAAATATATAAAAATTGTAACATTTATAAATTATACAATTGTAGTCAATATAATTGTTAACCATATATAAAAATATATGAGAGCTACATAAAATTTTGTATATAAATAAATAAGAATTTAATCTGATAACATTATATGTTTTAGGGTGCATAAAAAATATGAGTATTTAACATTTCTATATAATTATTTAACATATGTAACAAATATATTAAAAATATATATATATATATATTTATATGAATAAATAAATATTTTTAATAATTATTATTTTGGTTACATTGTTACAAAGATACCTTTAGTATTATTCGAAAGAATTATATAAATCTGATTTTCAAAAATTTATATCAAATTCTTAATTTTTCAAAGTTTGTGTATATCTAGTATAATTTCTCTAAACACTATATTCGAAAGTTTAAAAAATTTAGATACGAATTTTTTGTATTAAGCAAACAAATATAATATGGAAACCGCTACAAACGGAAACTATAGAGTTTAATAACTATTAACGCACATTTGTTTGTGAGAGCTCACATTAACATATTAGTTACAAATTTAGCATGTATTGAACAGAAATATTAATGTTACTATATAATTTTAAATCAAGTATTATATGTTAATAAATATTATATAAAAGTTTGATAATTTATCAATAGCGGATAGCATTGCAACGAGACAAAACCAACTACCACCTCTGCTGATTCAGTTTCGCCTTATTTTATGAGGTAACGCTAAATTAATGGGGAACAAATATTGTACGTACCATTCTTAAAATCATAAATCTACCAAAATAAATAATTAAGAACATAAAATCTACAAAATATATTAATGATCAAAAATGACAACACGCATGATTGTTAGATATTTTATATATTATATACACCAATTTGTTTTCAACCATTCCTCTCTCACCTAACCACACAAATTTGTTTCTTCTCTCCTACCATCATCACGTAAATCGTTTCCCACAAATAATATGACGTTTCATACTTGTTAACTGCGACTATCTAAATGCAGTTCTATATTAACTATTAAGAGCATCTCCAAAAAAAATTTCTATTTTGAAGTTTTACAAATTCTATATTTGAAGTTTCAAAGTGTTTTCTCCAAAAGTAAAACTTCAAAACTTACTTTAAAATTATTTGTATTTTACACAATGATCTTTATATTTATTACAACTAATATAAATTCATAATTTTTTTGATATATAACTAACACATATATAAAAATATTACAGCAATATTAATTAATAAAAACTTACATTAAAATATAAAACTAGAAATAAAAATATATAATTAAATATTACATTACAAAAACTACCATATTATTGCATAAAATTATTTCCATAATGCTCCAATATGTGATCAACTAGTGCATTTTGAAGTAAGAAATGACTTTCTTTATTTTTAATTTGTAGATTACGAGCTAAAAATTGTTGAAAACATAAATCTTCATTTTCCGCCATTTCAACCGTTGCTTCTGCCACTGATCTTGTATCTTTTATTGGTGCATTGATATCACGTTCATCTTCAATTATCATGTTATGCATTATAATGCATGCCGTCATTATATCATGCAAAACTTCCTTCTTCCAGTAACGAGATGATCCTGTTATGATAGCAAATTTCGACTGCAAGACTCCAAATGCACGTTCAACATCTTTTCAACATGCTTCTTTTTTTGCTGCAAAAAATTCTTTGGACCTTGGAGATTGCTTATTGTTTGAACAAGAGTTGACCATTTTGGATAAATTCCATCAGCTAAATAATAACCCATGTTAAATTCATTTCCTTGAATAACGTAATTAGCTAGAGGAGCGATACCTTGAGCAAGTTTTGAAAATAAATTGGATGACTTCAAAACATTAATATCATTGTTGCTGCCAGACATACCAAAATAGGCATGCCATATCCATAAGTCGTAATATGCAATTGCTTCGAGAATGATAGTGGGTGATCCGCTACAGCCGACAAATTACCAGATTACTAGTGTTATTGTAATCTTCATGTACCTTTCTAAAATGTTTTTTTTTATTAAGTTTGTTTTGTTATATTCTTGTTGTCTAATTCAACTTTTAAAATAATATAAATCTTGTTTCAATTTTATTTTATTTTATGTGTAAAATTTAAATTATAGAAGTAAATTTAAAGATTTTTGAGATATAAAAAAATTTTAAGATTAAAATGAGAAATAAAAAAAATATTTAAGAATCATAAATAAAATATATAATTGTAAGGACCAAAATGCAAATAAAAAGATAAAACTTCAAATTTGAAATTTTGAGTAGTGATACTCTATATTTAAAGTTTTACTATCCAAAATTTCAAATTTAAAGTTTTAAAGTTTTTTTTTGGAGAACAAAAAATTCTATATTTGAATTTATAGAGTGTCTTTTGGAGATGCCCTAACGATGATTTAAGTTATTTTTAATTATATCTTTGGTAAAAACAGAATATTTAATTAGTTTGATTCGTGATTCTATGTTTGTGGAGAAGAGAAGCTTTGGATAGTTTCAGTAGTGACGGACTCGAGTGATGGTAATGTAATACAAAACTATTGTTATCTCGATATACTTATTATGGATAATAAGTTTTCAATAATTCGTTGGGAAAATGAGTTTTTAATAAATCTTAGATTAAAATTACCTTAATTTTTGATATTATATAATCATCAAATATGTGTGCTTGTTAGAAATAACCCACCTCCACTATCTCGAAAATATTATGATAATTATACCATATTTGGAATAAGAATTTTAAACCAAAATCAAATGACAGTATATTAATAACTCTAAAATTTATATATTAAATAATCACAGTTGTAATTTTATGAGATATTTATGTCATCATTGTGATGTTAAAAATCTTCATGACTAATTATATTTTTTTTTGTTTGGAAAAAACTCATATGCATCTAGACATTAGATCGGACATGTGTAACAAGTGCTAAAAGTCACACCTAACTATCTATAAAGTTAGAACACAAACTAATCGTATACTATATGTTTTGATAAATTAATTATAATATATTTTCAAGAACGTTGTATCATTTTTTTTTGGTTTTAACAATCAATGAAATTTGATTACAATTTGTTCCATAATAGATAAGAGCTAGAAAAATTAGAGGAATAAAATAACAGTGTATAATAAAAATTACATTATCAAAATGTTAATAAAAATAACAGTGCACTCTCACAACTCATCAAATCAATATAAATAAAGGAACTACGTGGAAATGTATAATCCGCGTGTTAATAACCTATAGCTACAATTCAAAATGTAAATTTCGTTGAAATTATATATTAATTTCTTGTGGACTTACCTATAAATCAAACCGCCAGCTAGTTGGTTTGCTTCAAGAGAAAAACAAAAAAACTTAGAACCCTACGCGTGAGCTTGACTTAATCTTGTTGGTACTTGCATAGTTTTAAGCAATGTTCACAAACTAATTTAGTAATAAAATGATAGATACTGGTTTTACTATGTAAAAATTAGTTTGATCAAGTTGTTAATCTTCATTTCTGCAATTAACTCAAACGAAATCTTTCAATTAAAGGTATATAATACGAATTAATCTCAATGTTACATATCATAAAACTAAATTGTTTTCTCCTAAACCCCACATGATCCATGAGCTCTAATTTTCGATTTAATTCTTCAATTTAGATTACAATTTTTTATACAAAAGAAAACATTGAAATAAATAAACGTATATGGTGCGTTTGTTCATGGCTCTTCCGTTGCTGTCATGGACCATGGTGTCATATCCATGGGGTAACTTCCCAAGACTCTTAAGAACGACGTGTACTCTTGAACCTCCGCAAGCGCGTTCTGTGCACGCGTCTCCGCCATTGATGCTTCAAAGTCTACATAAAACATGTACTCGAAGTTCTTCGCAGTCCCAAAGCTCCCATCGCCAACTACCCTAAGTGGTCGATTATGGTGTGGCCGTGACTCGATCTTTGTTAAGCTAATGTCTCTGAAAGCAAAAGCTGAGAGGACTTTGAAGAGAACACTTGTTCCTTTATGCTCTTGGGCAGCAAAGACGATGCTGGTTTTAAATGGTCGATCCGTTCGTGGAATTATTGGCTCACGCGCTAGCATTAAGAAGCGCGTGACATTCCCTGGATCGTCTTGGATTCCGTCTGCTAAAACTTGGAGGTTGTAGAGTTCAGCAGCACGTGAGCTTGCGACAGCGGCTGTGTCGTGGAGGTCGTTAGCAGCGATGTATTCAGCTGCAGCTGCTGTATCGTGGAAAGCTTCACGTGCTGCACGTGGGGTGAGTACATCTAGAGAATGCTCTGTTTGGGCTAAAGCTTGCGGGTGAGAAATCACCCGTGAAATGCAATCTGTTCGCACTCCTGGTAGTGCGAGGAGACAATGATGAACCGGAATTTGAACTTCTCCGACAATATGGAGACGATGACGAAGGAGAAGATCGTAATTCCGGTGAATTGAACCACCTAGTGAATTTTCCACCGGAAGTACAGCTCTATCGGCAATCCAAAGCTCTACCGCCTGAAACGCAACGTCGAATTGATCACATGGAATAGCGTCGCAATTCGGATAAGCTTTTCCGGCGGCTGCTTCCGAGTACGCGCCGGGAACTCCTTGATAAGCAACACGAAGACTTGAGCCATGTAACGGAGCTGGTGAAAGATCAGTAATCGTCAAAGGCTGAACCGGTGCTAATTTTCCGTTAGTAGACTCAACGGAGACAATACCGAGCTCGACGGAGCCGTTAGCATGACCGTTAACGACGGCGATTTTATCGGCTAAAACATCAGAATTTTCAACAGAAGCGACTTTGCTAGATAAAATGGCGCATGAGCTTTGCCAATCAGATCGACTCACGGAGACACCGTTAGGGAAGCTAAACGATTCTGATCTATAACCACACGTAACAGGCACGCGCTTTGGAATCGCGTGGATGAGACGTTTGTTTATTTCCGTCGGATTTGTTGATCGGAACTTTAGATCACACGACGAAGCAGCATGCATGATTTGGTAATGATGGTAAGACTAAGAAGGATTTAACAGTTAAAACGGTATCTATATTGAGTTTAATTTTGTAAGCCTGAGTTCTTTTGATGAGGGAGAAGCTCGAAGCTGAGAGATGAAGGAGAAGAGAGATGGTCTTATATACACCAAAGAATTTGTTTTTTTTTTGTGAGCAAAATAAATCTTGACGTCTGTCCTTCGGTAAAATCCTTCACCTACCACCTTTCATTTTATTTTTATTATTATTTAATTTTTGAAAGCTATAGTTTGTAAGTTAAAAAAAAAGGAAAACGCATTACGATAGTGTTTTCTATTTTCGTTTTAAATAAAATATGTATTCTTGTAACCTATAAATCTCATACCTAAGTCTTAAACTTATTTCGGAAAAATACATTTTATCAAAGGATTGACTATCATTTCTATCATTTTTTATCTAAAGTTAATTTCAAATAATCGTGTTTGGTTTACAAAACAATGGTTTGGAATTTAAGGGTTTGAGACCTCGTTGATATAATTATTAAAAAGTTCATAATTTATTTCGGGATCCATAGAATGTTAAGTTTTTTGTCACTTTAATGAATTATATATTTTTACTAAATAATCAATTTACTTGGTTGGTTTAAAACGTATTATATTATTAATTTATGTGAAGCTAAATTCTTCTTCCCATGTTCTTGTAAAAGAAAATTACTGGTTTTTGGCGTCTATAGATTTTTAAGTATTAGTGTCGTTGGTGTTGCTTTACAGCAGAAATGATCATTTTTCTTTGAAAATATTAAATGTGAGTTATATAGATTTCTAAAAATAAATACTTAATACTTACGCGAGTTCAATTATCAAGAAGATAAATATTATTACAAACTCTAGATTTTAATAAAATATAATATGACAGTAGGACCGAAGTTTCCTTTGTCTTATTTTGGAATTTACATGTCCAAGACTGGCACGTTTTAGCTCACATCGCTTACTTTGACAATCGTCAATGTTTGGGTTCAGACCATAATTGGCACACATATACATGTGCCGTTTGTTTGAAAAAAAAAGAGTTGTGTTTGATATATTATGAAGTTCTTATAGTACTTTTATAAAATTGGTAACATTATTTCTGGCTTTTGGAAGGTTAAATTGGTTTCTGGTCAGAAAATTATAGTGAACAAAAACAAATGGTTGAAATGTGTGGTTAAAATATGCAGTCCAAACGAACTACAAATTGATGACATTTAGTTGACACTTAACATTCTAAGCTAAACTAAAATTTAATTCTATCTATTCTTCATTTGATCATGTCTCTTAAAGCAATGTAGAATAAGAACAGTGTTATGGTCAACGGTTTTGATAGTTAACTCTATTTTTTCACAATCTCTAAATCTGTATTGGTCAACGGATTTGATCTTTTAAAATGGCAAGGAAATGGCCACACCAAGAACTATAATAAAATTAATTATGCTTTTTTCTTAATGTTGAATATGCTGAATTGATGGGTTTACTTGTTTTCAGTTAGATTAACCAAAGCGGTCAACTTGGTTGAGTCTTTAACCGGCAAGAAAATTAGGCTGTTGGTGTTCAAATTGGACGTATACGTAACAAGCTTTAATAGAATCAATTGACATCTAAATTTTATTGACCTTATATTTTTTGTCAAAAAGTTATGGACCAATTCAATTTTATGATCACCACTTTCTAATCACTTGCTTTTAGTCCAAAACCGGTTGAAAATGTTGATCCGTAACATTGACGAAAGGTCTGAAGTTATTTATAGGCGTTTACTCTTGGTTTCAAACAAACTTATTAATGAATGTTTTCAACTGCTAGTTTCAACCGTCCGTTTTAAACACTTTTCTATCGTTTTATTCAAACGGAGTCAGCAATCAGATCCTGAGTGTTTTTGTAGGAATAATTTGAAATCAATAAAAAGAATGTGAAGCTCTGATTGCAACAAAGTGTTTGCCTTCAGTTTGATCCACTTCTTAGTGAATTAAGGAAGTATAGAAAGAACAAATTGTTTCTATATAAGTTGGAATACGTATCTACATTCGTAATGATCTCAACATAAGTGTAGATTGACTCAAATATAAAACTATATAATTAGAAAATAAAAATAGTAATGGTAATATTAATTGCATTTTATTTTTTAAAACATAAATAGCAAACTTGAATAGTAAAATACTAATATAGGAGAATGTTTTTTCACCAATATCTTTTTTACTAGAGTTCAGTTTTAGATTATCGTATAACTCTACAAAATTTAAAGTTTAGATTATCGGTCAACTTTAACGAAGAAAACTAATATATGGATTACCATTCAAACTTAGTTAATAGCATACACTTTTCAATTATAAGAATTAGTCTTTTCTCGTTGAATTCATTTTCTATATTTGTTAAATCTCACCTATAAGGATGAAGATCTTTTGGAAATAGAACGTAAATAGAAGTTTAAACCATTTAATAGTTAAGACTTATTCAAAATCCAAATTTCGTAGAAAACAATTCAAATTGACTAGGGAAAACGTAAAACTTCTTAAAAATGTACTAAACAACTTATAGATAAAGTAATTCTTCACACAACAACATCAAAAAAGAAGAAGCAAAGTTTGTTTTAGAAAAAAATGAAAAAAATAACTTTGCTAATTGTAATAATGTTAGTGATGGTTAGTGTAGTAGGAGTAGAATCAAGACATGAACATAGATATAAACATAGATCTTGGATTTGTTGTTTTTGGTTGTGTTCTTGCTTTGAACGTTGTAAGATCAAATGTAGTGGTCCAAACCCTCCAATTTCTAACTCAAGGTATATTTATTTTCCATTAATTCTTTTCTTGACTCCCAAATTATGACCCAAGTAGAAACCTCTCCTTCTCATACTTTTCTCTTGAATTTTCATACATAGAATTATGTAAATTTTCAAATAGGTTTTGTGCAGTAGTAGGAAGTCAAATGAGAAGAATTATACGTACATTGAAGAAACGAAGGTTCGAGGAAAAAGAAACCTGTGCAAAGTGAAGTCATGTAGAGACAATAATCATATCACTTTAACTAAGCCACTTGTGTTCTGTACTTTACTTTATTTATGAGTTTATGTGTTGTTTCGCGTAAATTCAGTAAAAGACCAGTCAAACTCATTTATAGAGGCTTTTTTATTGATAAGAAAGAGGCTTGTTTTCTTCACAAAGCATACATTTTCTATCTAAACCTATATATATTCATGGAAAAAAACTGTCAAAACAACCTTATAATCAACAATTTTTGTTTAGGCGCATTAAACTTGTAACTCGTGTTGATTTCTCATTTTAATTGTAAGTTTTGTTGATTGGATCAAATTAAACACAATTTATCAACAAAAATGTATTCTAAAATCTTGTTTTCGATATCAATCATCTTTACTTTCTACATCAGTGTTAATGTTCGAATTAACAATCGAAAAGAATCGTATATTGAATGATGAACATAAAGATATAAGTCTTTTTGTTAATCATTCAATAGTTTCTTTTTTGATTATATTGATTGCTGTGACTACGGCAAAACAACTTTATAAACAGTGTTTCTAGTCGCTGCGACTATTACGCTAAGTACGTCACACATAAAAATGATTGCTAAATTTAACAGCGACCATACAATACTCTACACATAACAGCAACAACTATTATGAACAACTCTTTTAATTATTTTTATCTTATGTGACTATTACATCAATTCCGGTCACTCGATCTCTATAAGAACAGGGCCTTAATCGCTAGGCTGATTTGGTCTAGTCAACTAAAACTAGAGGTTTAATGATGGTTATTTTTCTCAACTATTTTAGTAACTATAAGTGGTGAGTTTGAGCGAACTTAAAGCCCACAACTAAATCCATTCAGAAGGCCTAAATCGAGCTGAAAGTGCTCGAATCTTGGGAAAGCTTGAACAACTCGTGAACAGGGAAATATGAAAACTCGAGGGTAGTTCTGTCGATTCTCAATCTCAAAATTGAGAGTGCCCATGACAAGATTGCGAGACGTAATTGCCAAATCAAATCTCGTGTGATTCAGGGAGATAAAAAGAAAAGGAAGTTCATAACTTGGATTCGAGGATGAATTCCTTGGTGTTATTTTTTTGCACCAAATCAAAATACTGTTCTGAGACACAATTCACAATTGGGGTCTTCAAGTTGATCACCTATGTATCTGCATAAGGTTTGCAAAATGAATCACACACAACCACATCTATGTCAATTGTCTATTTCTCTCGGACTGTTTGGTGCTATATGTTACTTCTGGTTTCAGTACACAAACAAGTCATACAAACTAGTAAGCAATGGACTGGATTTCTCAACAAGGATTACCCAAGGCATCCTAATCTTTGTCTTCAATGTGATAGTCTACGAGATTTGGCGTGAAGACAATAACAGAAATTACACTCCCTGACTACAACCTCCTCCTACTCTGATTGTTACAAAGAGTGGAGCAAACTGTGAAGAACAAAGCTACTTAAGAGATTAACCAACTCTCACCTTTGGACTTACTTTAGTTCTTGGTTCTGCACTTCACTACTTCCTGGTTTCTACCTAAAAGTGTCTATTTTACTATCTTAGCCGTTCACTCTAAGATCTGGTTCAGTTAATCTATGGCCTTCAATTGTGATCACATAAACCATTTACCATAGAAAATAAGGATTCATAGTCCACCATTTATCTCTAAAGACCCCTACACACTGAAACAAATTTGACAAACACGAACCCCAAAACTAAATTCAGGATTTTTAGTTTAAAGACTTACTCATAGGGACTAGACTATGAAGCTAAATGTTTACAAATCATCAAAAACAGATGAGACACAAAGCCATGGACAAAAGTGGAAGAAGCTGCTGTGTGTTACCAGATAAAGCTCGAGACTTTGTTCCAAAGTTGACAACTTTGTTCTCTGCAAAAATCACACACAAAGAAAAATCACTCAATCAAATCAAAAGAGGTAAGAAATAATCTAATTTCGAATGAATGAAAGTCAGAATATTTATCACAAAGCTTAACTGCATTCTTTAGGATGACAAAGACATCTAAGAGCAACTCCACAGTTACCATCTGGTCTCTCACAAGCAATGCACAAATCCGGCATGTGACCTTCAACTTCCATAGAAACCCTAGCTCCCAATTTCACTTTGGAAGAGTGAAAGACTTTGGTAGAGTAATCAATGGAAGAAGGGACATGGATGAGACCAGATGAGGATTTGAGATACAGGTTGCCAGATCTGCAGGTTATGAGATTAGATGGGTTTTGGATTTGAGTGTTACCACAATAGTAGATTTCTTCTTCTTGCTGTGGGTTTTGTGTGGACAACGAGAAATTGATGAAGAAAAGTAGAAGAAGAGGAAGAAAGAGGATTTTGTTCGAGATTTCTTGCATTCTTTTGTTCTCTCTTTTCGGCTTAGATTGTCAGTAATGTACGATTTAACAATGGTGGAGAACAATTCTTCCGACAGATGTTTGAAAACAATACTTTTCTTTTTCCGGCAAAAGTTATAAACTTTTTCTCGTTCTTCCGGCAACAGTGGAGTGATGTTTGATAAAATTTAGAAGGGTGGATAAGTAAAATAGATAAATTACGCAAATAATTTTTGAAATTAGTTTTATACAATTTTACACTTATTTGCTTTGTAACAAAACTATTATTCTAGGTATGAATAAATGAATCCGTCCCCATAGTCCCCCGATGAATACGGACTTTGCTTAGGTGATTCATCATAGTGGAAAAAATTGGATCTTTCATGCTCATTTGGGGGCGTATTTGGAACATCTTGATTGAAGAACTTATCTTTTTTTCTTTATAGCAAGCAAATCTAAAGAAAAAACGACAAAAACAACATGTTTCTGCGATGATTTAATATCTTTATTATCGATACTTATATTTCCATTCAAACCATAAAAGAAACAGAAAAAACCAATTGAATTATAAAGAAACGTGATTGCCTCATAATACTCGGCATAAAATGTCAAAATTTGGTCTTGTATCTGAAAAATATTGAGATTAGAGAAACAAGGAAATTGAATTTTTATGTACATTCATAAAATATAACGAAGTAATTTTCAAAGTAATTTTATTACTTAATATGAATTTACACAAACCGGGAAATGCTAAGTAGGATATGATGATATAAAGAAGACTAAACCCAAGAATCAAAATTCCAATTGATAGAAGCAGAAGTCTTCCAGTAGACATGAGTACTGTCTAAGACAATACGATCCATATATGGTGACTGAGACCACCGTTGTAGTGTTTAGAGGGTTTCTTAGGTTAATCAGAATTAAAAATAAATAAAAAATTAATGAAAAATGGGAAAAACGTTTTTTAATTAAGAAACGTTTTGCGTTATAAGTGACTGGTTGGCTAAAAAAAAAGTGAAAGAAGAAGTCTGGCGTCTCTCTCTCAATCTCTATCTCGTCTCGCTCTCAATCTGTCGTTTGGAATCGCCGACCCTTCTCTCCCAATTCGAAAGTCGGCTACACGTTTGTGGAACATTCTCAGTTCTTTTCTTGTGGCTCCGTTTCTCTACTGTTTTCCGTTTCTTTTATTGTTTATATTTAGCTTTTCTCTCTAATGTGGATCTATCTACTTGAAATCTGTGACGTACAAACCCTAATTTCGTGGAAAACTCATTCCGATGAGGTTTGTCTTTTCTTTGCTCTGGGTTTATCTTCCCACTTCTTTTTTTGTGTGTTCTGAATTGTTCTTCCTGGTTGGTTTTCATTTTTCTTTACATTACGGCTTTGATTAGGATTTATTACCTGTGGCTGAGTGTTCTACAACTTTAGATTCTGGAAATTTAGTGACTTTTTTTAACATTCGCTGATTTCTGGTGGTTTTGTTGTTTTACATCAGGTGTATATGTTGGCTAAGCTTTGTTGGATGATAGAGAATTTGTTGTTTTCTGCTTGTATGTACTAGATTGTGCTTGTATTTTCCATCTTATTGGAAGCTTGTTGTGCAGCCAATGGAACGTCTGACAGAGGAAGATCTTCGGGATGCTGCTTGCATCCTAATGTATCTCCACCTGATAGGAATAATGATGGTTGTTTCCACTGCACTCCCGGTGAGAGTTTGTGAGTTGGCTATTCTTACAGTTGTATATCTTTTTCTGAGTTTGCTTTTGTGATATCTTTGAAGTCAACAGAGATTGTATGAGATGTTGTAAACTAGTTGAGAGAATATGGAGCTGCTTCTTACAAATTTATAGTCTCTAGTATCTTGTATAATGATGTTTTATAGCCCAATCAAGAATTATATTTAAGTAGCTACTTGCATCAATAAGTTGGCAACTATGGAGGTAAAATCCTTCTCATGATGGACTGTATTATGGCTGAAACTTAATATCTGGAACTAAATTTGTTCCACAAAATGTTTTTTGTGGATGTTCTCAGAGTTGGCTTTTTATTTTATTTTTCGCTCTCCATCTTGTTTCCGTGTTGAATGTGCATATATGTAATATTATTGTAACATGGGTAAATTTCTCTACTTTCTGATTATTTCTTTCATTGTTTTAAGGTCTCGATATTTCTTCTTCGAAGCTACAAATCTCCCTTACTAGTTTGTGCCATGAATGAACTGCTGGACCTAATTAAAAAGGAAGTGTCGACTCTACCTACAATTGTGGCTCCTTTTCTTGTGGCGGCTTCTAAGCTCAAGTTTAACAACAGATCTTGAAGCAAATAACAGAAAAGCTAGTCTTCACTACATTTAACTTAGTTCAGAAACAGAATCCAGTAGGCTTTTTGCGTGTTGTGATCGTGAGCAGCATAGAAGCTAAGGAACCAGAGCTGGTAGGACCAATCACGTGTTCAAGAGCTAAGGAGTTGGCTAAGGAAGCTCACTCGCTTATGACTGAAGGATTATTCTGGCCACCAGCTATGCAAGTCTTCAACATCTCCAACTTGAAGACTTCTCCTGGTAATGATAACTAAGTAACTTAGGTGAGGAAGTTTGTACTCTTTTTCCCATAGAGAGTTTTGTCCCAATTGGGTTTTCTCTCATGGTTTTTAATGAGGCAGATGGAATCACTACGTCGAGTTACTTAGGAGTCGTACCATTAGGAGAATAATGTACAAACCAATCTGGTTTTGTACTTAGTAGATTTTGAGGTGCACCATTAGGGGACGCCTCGTTGTTTTTATTTAAACGCTTCGTTGTTTTATTTAAGTTTCAAACTACATGTTGTTTTTCGGTTTAAAAACTACATGCTGTTCTGTTTTAGGGTTGTATTTAAACCCCAGAGCTTGCTGTAAAAGTTAGAGTTGAATAATAGCAAACACTTTTCTTTGAAAGAAAATCGAGTTCTTCTCTCAATTGCTGATTCCTTGAATGCGTTATTCGAATCTGGGATTTCATTACACGTTGTGAATTTGAATCCCTTCTACCTAATCACCATCACGTTCTCCTCCTCCATCATTCCGTCAGTTCTAGTGACTCTCAGAGAGTTTATCATCGTATCTCATAAATCCCTCGATCAATTCCGCTCAAAACTCACCACCACGTTCCTCACACTCCAATCTATCAGCTGCTCAAATTTCATTCGATTCCGAGTTCTCTAGCCCCGATTTTCAGAGTCCTTTCCTAGGGAGAATCACATCAAGTGGTATCAGAGCTGGTTCTGAAAAAGGCTGAGCAAACCCTAAACGGCTGAGCAAACTCTAAACCCTTTTCTCATTCTTGTTATTTTCGAATCCATGTTGCAATAGGATTTAGTTTTATTTTTGTTTTCGTGATTGAATTAGGATTAGGGTTCGTTTTCCTAATTGAATTAGGATTAGGATTTTCCTTTTATTCCTATTTGCTTTAGGATTAGGCTTTTAGTAATTCCAGATTACTTTAGGTTTATGATTTCGTTTATTCCTGCTTGTTTTAGGAGTAGAATTTGTTATTCCAGATTGCTGTAGGATTAGGTTTTTTGTTTATTTCCTTGATTTGTTTTATCTTAGAACTTGTTACTGTGATTTTAGTTTGAATTTTTCAGGTTTTCCATGGAGCTTTCAGCTGAAGCTATGGAAGCTCTGAACCGAGTTATGAGTCAGCAGATCAAAGAGGCAAATCAGTCTATTGCCTCTCAGCTTACTCAGCAAATAGAGCAGCTCAATAGCAAGTTTGAGGACCGATTCAAAGGTCTATTGAAAGAGCGCAGTGCTTCGGACGCGGAATCTTCAGAACCACCTAGTCCCAATGAAGCTATACGCCTCGCCAAGGGTAAAGCACACATGGGAGAATCTTCGAGACAGCTACGCCGAACAATCAGATCACCTATCAGAGGTGGAGAAGCTCTTCATAATCATAGGAGAAACGTGGAGGGTTCAAGGAGAGCACAATCACGTCCACACCATGTTGCTGGACATAGGATTTACGTGGAATCAGATCGTGAGCATTCAGAAGAAGGTGAAAGATCAGATTATAGTCGTGAAACGTTAAGGAGACCCAGAAACAGAGGCAATGCACGAGATTATGATCCCTTGAGACAACAGCTGAATCATATCAAGATTCAATTTCCTCCTTTCCACGGTAGCAATGATCCAGAAGCTTACCTTGATTGGGAGAGGAAGATGGAATCAAATTTTTTGGTTCAAGGGACATATGAGCTTAATAAGGTGAAGATAGCTATATCTGAATTCAATGGCTATGCACTTTTGTGGTGGGAACAGTTGGGACTCATGAGAGATCGACATAGAGAGCCTCCAATCACGACTTGGGATCAGCTTACTGCACAAATGAGGAAGAAGTTCGTTCCTGCACATTATCAGCGTGAAGTTCTTAGTAAGCTTAGACGTCTCACTCAAGGAACTAAATCAGTTAGAGACTACTATCAGGAGCTGGAAACGTTAATGATCAGGGCTGATGTGAAAGAAAGTGAAGACATGGTGATGTCTAGGTTTCTTGGGGGACTTAACAGAGAGCTTCAGGATAAAGTAGAGCTACAGAACTACGACGATGTGCAAGAGATTGTCCATAAGGCAGAGTTGATTGAGTTGCAGCTCAAGAGGAAAGTTGGCAGATCTACTTTCACTTCCAATATTCCAAAACCGAGAGAATTCAACAAACCAGCCTCATTTAAACCAGCGACAACAACAGTTAGAGAAGAGGTTAAAACCGAGTTTAAACCCAGAAGTGGATCTTCTACTAGCAGCATTAGATGCTTTAAATGTTAAGGAATGGGACATTACTCCAGAGATTGTCCTAACAAGAAAATATTTCTGCTGAAAGAAAGAGGAGAGATTGTACCTCAAGATAGTTCAGAAAGCGAAACAGAAATTGATGTAGAGGAAGAAGAGAACCAGCAGCAGTTGGAGAGATGTTAGTAGCACGCAGAACTTTGAGTGTTCAGATTCATCCAGACGATATGGGACAGCGTGATAATCTCTTCCACACCAGATGTGTGGTTCAGGATAAGGTTTGCACCTTGATTGTTGATGGAGGCAGCTGCAAAAATGCCGCCAGTGATGAGATGGTGAAGAAGCTTAATCTTAAGACTACTTCACATCCAAGACCGTATCAGCTGCAGTGGTTAGACAACAAGGGGGCTATAACCGTTTCTCAGCAAGTACTCATCAAGTTGGCAATTGGGAAGTATGAAGATGAGTTGCTGTGTGATGTGGTTCCTAAGAAGAGTAGTCACGTTTTGTTGGGGAGGCCGTGGCAGTATGACAGGCGAGTTATTCATGATGGCTACACCTACAAGCAGATTTTTGAGTTTAAGGGACGCAAGATCACTCTTCTACCCCTCACACCAGGGGAAATTTACAAGGATCAGCTGCATATGAATCGCAATGATAAGGAGAAAGTGTCTAACAGCTTGTACATCAGTCACAGCGAGTTCAACAAGCTTTTTGATCCAGAGATGACTACCTTTATGTTCGTTTATAAGGAGTCATTGACGAGTATAAAACCAGCAGCAGAACTTCCTCATGAGGTGATCCAAATTATTGAGGAGTATAAGGATGTTTTTCCAGAGGAGATACCATCAGGTTTGCCTCCAATTCGTGGGATTGAGCATCAGATTGACATAGTTCCGGGTTCAGTTTTGCCAAACAAACCCGCCTACAGAACCAACCCCGTTGAGACAAAAGAGCTTCAGAAGCAAGTAGAAGAGCTGATGAGTAAGGGCTATATTCGAGAGAGTCTAAGCCCATGTGCTGTACCAGTCTTGTTAGTGCCTAAGAAAGATGGGACATGGAGGATGTGTGTAGACTGCAGGGCTATCAACAACATCACAGTGAAGTACAGGCATCCGATTCCAAGACTTGATGACATGCTAGATGAGTTATGTGGATCCACCATCTTCTCCAAAATTGATTTGAAGAGTGGTTATCATCAGATCAGAATGAGAGAAGGGGATGAGTGGAAGACTGCATTCAAGACCAAGCAAGGGTTATATGAGTGGCTGGTTATGCCGTTTGGTCTCACCAATGCTCCCAGCACGTTCATGCGTCTCATGAATCACACTCTCAGACCGTTCATTGGGCTGTTTGTAGTAGTCTACTTCGATGATATACTCATCTACAGCAAAGGTTTGGGAGAGCATTTAGAGCACATCCGCATGGTTCTAGATGTTCTTCGCTCTCAATCTCTTTTTGCTAATTACTCTAAGTGTTCATTCTGTACTACTGAGGTTATTTTTCTAGGTTTTGTTGTTAGTGTAGATGAAGTTAGAGTAGATGACGAAAAGATCAAGGCAATCAAGGATTGGCCTACGCCTAAGAATGTTGGAGAAGTCAGAAGCTTTCATGGACTTGCTGGATTTTATAGGCGATTTATCCAGAACTTCAGCACCATAGCAGCACCATTAACAGAAGTAATCAAGAAGGAAGTTGGATTCAGATGGGAAGAAGCACAAGAGCAGGCGTTTTCAGCCTTGAAAGAAAAGCTTATCAATGCCCCACTTTTAGTTCTTTCTGATTTTAAGAAAACATTTGAAATTGAATGTGATGCCTCAGGAGTTGGCATTGGAGCTGTTTTGATGCAGGATAGGAAACCAGTTGCATACTTTAGTGAGAAGCTAGGAGGATCCACCAGCAACTATCCAACCTATGACACGGAGCTGTATGCATTGGTCAGAGCACTTCAAACGTGGCAGCATTATTTGTGGCCTAAGGATTTCGTCATTCACACAGATCATGAGTCTCTTAAGTACTTGAAAGGACAGCAAAAGCTCAACAAGAGACACGCCAGATGGATGGAGTTTATTGAGACCTTCCCCTACGTTGTTAAGTACAAGAAAGGTAAGGATAATGTAGTCGCAGATGCATTATCCAGAAGGTACACTCTAATCTCTACTTTAAATTCAAAGTTAGATGGTTTTGGGAACACTGTAGAGCTTTATGAGACTGACATTGATTTTGCTGAGAGCTATGGTAAATGCCATAAGTTTGCTTGTGATAAATACTTTAGACAGGATGACTATTTATTCTACAACAATCGATTGTGCATACCAAGAGGATCCATCAGAGAATTTTTGGTTAGAGAAGCTCATGGTGGCGGATTGGCTGGTCATTTTGGAGTTTCCAAGACCTTACTTGGATTGCAAGATCACTTCTATTGGCCTAACATGAAGTCAGACGTTGAGAAGGTTTGTTCTAGATGTGCTGTATGCAAAATGGCAAAGAGTAAGGTGCAGCCTCACGGTTTGTACATACCTCTCCCTATCCCTTCTCAGCCTTGGACTCATATTTCCATGGATTTCGTGCTTGGCTTACCTCGAACCAGAAATGGTAGAGATTCTATTTTTGTAGTTGTTGACAGGTTCAGCAAGATGGCACACTTTATAACTAGTCACAAGACCGATGATGCTGTTAGTGTAGCTAACTTGTTTTTCAGGGAGATAGTTCGCTTGCATGGAATGCCTCAAGTGATAGTTTCAGATCGAGATACCAAATTCTTAGGACATTTTTGGAGGAATTTATGCGCTAAACTAGGAACTAAGCTCACCTTTTCAACAAGCTGTCACCCTCAAACTGATGGTCAAACCGAGGTGGTGAACAGGACGTTGTCTACACTTCTCAGAGTGTTGGTTAAGAGCAACATCAAGTCATGGGAAGAATGCTTACCGCACGTAGAGTTTGCCTACAATCACGCTAAGCATTCTGCCACTCTCTTTTCTCCCTTTGAAATCGTTTATGGATTTAATACTCAGTCACCTCTGGACTTGATCCCTTTGCCTTTAAGTGTGAAATGTAGTTTAGATGGAAAAGAAAAGGCTGATCAGGTGAAGAAAATACACGCTAAAGCTAAGGAGAATATAGAGAAGAAGACAGAGCAATATGAGAAGTATGCAAACAAGGGCCGGAAGGAGCTGATCTTGGAAGAAGAAGATTTGGTGTGGATTCACCTAAGGAAAGATCGATTTCCAGAAGAGAGGAAGAGCAAGCTTCAGCCACGAGTTGGTGCACCATTCGAAGTCGTGAGGAGGATCAACAACAACGCCTATCAGATTGATCTCCAAGGTAAGTATAACATATCTCCAACGTTCAATGTTTCTGACTTGCTTCCATATGTTGCAGATTCGGATTTGAGGACAAATCCTTTTGAAGAGGGAGAGGATGATGTGATCGTGAGCAGCATAGAAGCTAAGGAACCAGAGCTGGTAGGACCAATCACGCGTTCAAGAGCTAAGGAGTTGGCTAAGGAAGCTCACTCGCTTATGACTGAAGGATTATTCTGGCCACCAACTATGCAAGTCTTCAACATCTCCAACTTGAAGACTTCTCCTGGTAATGATAACTAAGTAACTTAGGTGAAGAAGTTTGTACTCTTTTTCCCATAGAGAGTTTTGTCCCAATTGGGTTTTCTCTCATGGTTTTTAATGAGGCAGATGGAATCACTACGTCGAGTTACTTAGGAGTAGTACCATTAGGAGAATAATGTACAAACCAATCTGGTTTTGTACTTAGTAGATTTTGAGGTGCACCATTAGGGGACGCCTCGTTGTTTTTATTTAAACGCTTCGTTGTTTTATTTAAGTTTCAAACTACATGTTGTTTTTCGGTTTAAAAACTACATGCTGTTCTGTTTTAGGGTTGTATTTAAACCCCAGAGCTTGCTGTAAAAGTTAGAGTTGAATAATAGCAAACACTTTTCTTTGAAAGAAAATCGAGTTCTTCTCTCAATTGCTGATTCCTTGAATGCGTTCTTCGAATATGGGACTTCATTACACGTTGTGAATTTGAATCCCTTCTACCTAATCACCATCACGTTCTCCTCCTCCATCATTCCGTCAGTTCTAGTGACTCTCAGAGAGTTTATCATCGTATCTCATAAATCCCTCGATCAATTCCGCTCAAAATTCACCACCACGTTCCTCACACTCCAATCTATCAGCTGCTCAAATTTCATTCGATTCCGAGTTCTCTAGCCCCGATTTTCAAAGTCCTTTCCTAGGGAGAATCACATCATTGCGTCTCACATCGAGCAACCACCACCATTGATGCAGATCCATGATGAACCTTTGTCATGCTTGGTTCATTTAGCTCGTGTCATATTAACAAGAATGATTGCAGGTGAATAAGTAGCTTCCAATTTTAGTCTTTTGTATATACATATACAATTACAAGTTTTAAATTTGCATTAATAATTATGTTATTTAAATTTATTTTTATTTTTGAACCAAAAACAAAAAAAAAAAATTCTTAAGAAACTAACTTAAGAAATTACCATTAATATCTCTTAAAAACTCAAAACCTAAATACATTTTTAACACACTTTTTCAAATATAATAATTGAATATTACTGAGAAATCCTAATTGAAAATTATAATCTTGCTCTGAGTAGATTGGTAATGGGTTCTTAAGACATCATATTATTTATATATATATATATATATATATATAGTATTTTAGATCTTTGTTAACAGATGGGCCTTGTAAGAGTATTTCAATGAGGGTCTCTCATAAAAGTCTTTCATACAAAAATTAAAATAATAAACTAATACATAATAGTTTTTAATGAAGGAATCTTTTAAAAATCTAGGAATTACTATCCGTAATTTCTGAGACTATTTATCTTTATTAAAAGATTTTTTAATAAAATATTATTATTTAATATTTTATTATTATTTTTTATAAGAGATTTTCATTATTAATGATCTAAATACTTCTAAAAAAACTGAAGTGAGAAAATTTCGTCCTTGTGGAACCAATCTTCTAAAAAATTGTGCAGCACACTTACGTTATTCCACTCTTTGATATATCTATCCCAAATGTTTATAACACATTATACAGTTAACTTAGATAACAAATTAAACCGATTTCTCTTGTCAACAATTAATTTCGATCAACAAAAACTGATTTGTAATAGTTGTTTGGTTTCTATCACATACAATCACATAATTATTTGGAATCAAACTTCAGTTACAATTTACAAATATAGATATTAATTACTTAGCTAAATTTTCTTTCTCATAGGTCAACCAACTTAAATAAAAATAGAAAAATTTACACCAAATGCCATCTTTAAGAATTGAAAATTACACTAAATTTCATCAATTTACAACTCCTCACTTTAATAATAAAATCATATTTTTGATATAAGCAAAATGACAAACATACCCATTAAGTTTAGTCAAAAAGACGGCAATCATATGTGATAAATGTCCATGATGGATAGCAATATCCCGCTCATATGAATTAGATGTCTAAAAAATACAAGTGCCATAATAAATTATATTTTTTAGCAATTACCACATGTTAACAATTGGTGGCGGCCATATAGGTTGACGTCCATGATGGACAACAATGTCCCGGACATATGTGTTTGACGTCCATGAAAGACATGTACATTCCAAAATTAGAATACATTTACGCTTTGTTTTGAGCAATTACCAAATGTCAGTAATCTATTAACGCGATATATATACTTTTACGTGACACGTGTCAGTCATCTGACTCGTTGCTTTCCACTGGAGACGTCTAACCCATATGTCCGCTATATTTTCACCCAAATTCAAGGGTACGTTTGTCTTTTCATACCATTTGTTTTGCCACAAAATATACTTTTATGGCACTAGAAATAAATCTAAATAGGTAGTGGCATTTCCTATAATTATATATACATATATATGCGGCATTTCCTATAAAACCCTTATAAAAATAAGGTTAGAAAAAAAGGAATTTGCTTAATATTCATGGAAAAATAATAATGCAGTAAGTAGCAGTGAAAATTTTGAAATGTAGAAATTAAAAACGGCCCACACGTGTAAAAGACATAAATGCCCTCGTCAAAATGTGATAGACGACAGCAAAAATACCGAGCATTAAATATGACATTTAATGATCTGGCCTTGTGTTACCTGGTAATACATATTATACACGTGTAACACATTTATTATCCGCTAACATAAATAATCTAATACTCGCTATGATATTTTTTACATGGTTAACATACTAACGTAAATATATGACATGGTAATATAGTTATTATCCGGTAAGAAATATTGTACATCGGTAACACATTTATTATCTGCTAACTTATAAATATATTATCCGTTAATTTATTTATTACATTGTTAACATATTTATTATCCGCTTTAAAATAATCATTTTACTACATTTACTATTTGGTAAATTATACATATATATATATATATATATTACCCGTTAAATAATGTATTATCCGCTAACATATGTATTTTACTCGTTAACATGTATATTTCCTAAGTAACAAACAATTTTTTTGCTAAGTTATATATATATTACCCGTTAAACCATATACTATACCATAAAAATGTATTATCGGTTAACCCAAATAGAATCTTTCTCAAGTAGATCAATCCACTTGAAGATGTTACAGGCTACGACAATCGGAAAAGAAGGACATCGATATTGAATTTGTTGTATGTTCTTCCTGGATAGATGTTTAGTTATCAAATATCATTTGAATTTTATAAAGAAGAGAGAAAGAACGAAGAGATTAAGAACGTATGAGAGAAAGAAAAATGAGAGATACTAAGGGAAAAGAAGAGGATAGAAGAGAGATAATGAGAGATAAAAGAAAGAAAATGACGTTTAGAAAAGTAAGGACATAATAGTCTTTTTGTTGTTGAATAATTGGCTATTATTAATAGGGGAAAGGAATCTCCTAATTTAGGACTTTTTTTGGGTGATTTGCTAGATTAAACTGAAAGTAAGTGTTAATTATTTAAATAGAGCAAAAGTTTGAAATTTAATACAATAGTTTTTTTAATTTTATATATACCATTTTGCCCTTTCCTAATGAGTAAAAATAAAACGTATTTACGAAAATGCCATTAATGAAATCTGCCACGTAAGCGATCAACTCTACCATACTAACGATGTGCAACGTAGTAAAGTTAGAATTCTAAGAACCAAAAATATTTGTGCCAAAACAACCGATCCTAAGAAGAACAAAAGGCCTTGGACACGTAATGGATCTTGAAGTACTATTTCCGCATCCCCCTGACCAAATCCACCCACATTAGGATTACTCGTTAATGGTTGATCGAGTTTAATGGATTCGCCCTCTGAAACAAGAAGTTCTAGGCCTCGAGGGATAATATCAATCACTTGGCGTTCATTCGACGCATCCACTATGGTTATTTCGTATCCCCCTTTTTCTTTTCGTAAAATTTTGCTTATTATCCCTCCTGCCGTAGCATTATAAACTGTATTGTTACTTTTGCTACCATCAGGATAAATCTGACCCCTTCCCCTATTTCCACCTACGTATATAGGATATTTTAAGAAGTGAACATCTTTATTAGTAGCAGGGTCTGGGGCAAGAATAGGAAAGGTTATTTCACTATATTTTTGACCAGGAACAGGACCTATCACAAGAATATTTTTTTTATTGGGGCGATAATTCTGAAAAGATAGATTTCCTATCTTTTCTTTCATCTCGGGTGAAATACGATCGGGGGGGGCTAATTCAAACCCCTCCGGTAAAATAAGAACTGCTCCCACATTCAAAGCTCCTTTTTTACCATTAGCTAGAACTTGTTTTAGTTGCATATCATAAGGAATTTTAACAACTGCTTCAAATACAGTATCAGGAAGTACCGTTTGTGGAACCTCAATATCCACGGGCTTATTAGCTAAATGGCAATTGGCACATACAATACGCCCAGTTGCCTCTCGTGGATTTTCATAATTCTGCTGGGCAAAAATCGGATATGCACTTGAAATCGATGCCCAAGTTATTATATATATCATAAGTGAGACAGATATGGAGCGAGTAATCTCTTCCCTTATCCAAGAAAAGGTATTTCTAGTTTGCATGGTCCAATCATTTATCCCGAAAATTTCTACAATAAAGTTAGGTAGGTCGAGAATATACTTCCCTAGCCACAATTCTGCTATTTACATTTACTGAAAAAAAAATACAATTTTTTTGTTGAAATATACAAGGAATCCCTCATGGGTAAAAAGAGTAAAGTAAATACGACTTTGATTTGGTTATGATGTATAAGGTACGAAAGATTAGAATTGAATCAGTGAATCATTTTTTAGTCATTTATTGCATGATAAATCACTACAAGTGACGGAGATACACGATTTAAATAACGAAAGATCCAATATTTAAAAATTGTATCAAGAATGACTGGAAAGGTAGAAACTAGACCAGATAAAATTTGCTCATAATGAGCAAACCCAAAATCTTTGTAAATATAACCAATCATTAGTTCCCAACCGTGAGGCGAATGGAATCCGATACATAAATCAGTTAATAAAAGAATCGAAAAAGCTTTAATTGTATCACTTAAATTATATAGGAATTCTTGAACCCAAGAATTCAGAATAAAAAGCTTTTCCTTACCCCAAAAGGAATAACCACTTAGAATAACGAAAGATATTAGATTTGTCGAGAAGTGCAAGATTGTATGGATACGATACTCATTGTGTATCTTGATGAATTGGATCGTTTCTTTGTGGATTCCTAGACGAAATTGTTGTAAATCGGTTTCTGGGTATTCCTTTATCATTTCATCGAGCTGGAATAGTTCCTCTAATTGTATGAATTTTTCTAGAATACTTTTTTCTTGAATATCATTCAAAAAAGTTTCGCATTGTCTAGTATTCCACCAATTAGTAATCCAAGTTTTTAAACTTTTATTACAGCAGAGAGAGATCAACCAGGGCAAAAAGACTATAGATGTAAAATCAAAAAAAGGAATGAATGCTTTCTTTTTTGCCATTTTGAATCTGTGAATTGTTAATGAACCTACCTCATTTGTTGATTCTATTAGATCTAATATTTCTATCGAGCAGGAGTTTCTATTCTAATTCGAATAGAATGTATTGAACCTATGAATCCATTTTCTCTTTTTCTTTTGATTCAATACTTAGTCTTTGCTTTGAATCAAGAAAAAAATAGGGTTTCCAGGATGTTATTCCCCCTTTTTTCGATCAATACTAATTTCGAGACGAAGAAACTCCTTTTCTTCTCTATACAAATATATCAAAAAAAAAACGAGCATAAAAGAATAGATGAATGTTCAATTGACAAAAAAAAATAAAGAAATTCTGTCATTTTTTCTTCCTACTGCCAAAGCATTTAGTCTTTTAAAATTAATTCATTTCAAAATACTTCAATTGGTACACGCAAGAAGTAAGCCAATTCAGCAGCTTTTTGCTCAATTTCTCGTGTAGTAAAATTCTCATCAGTACGAATTAAAGGAATAGCCCCTTGACCTCGAATTTCCATATAAAGGACACGCCGAGCAGAAACACCCTCTTTAACTTCTATTCTGATGGACTGAATATCTTTCATAAGGAATCGTAAAAAGATGCGACGACTTTTTCCAGGAAATCCCCAACGAAAAATACGCACTATTCCCTCTTTTCGGTCGAAAAGATCATAACCACTACCCACATTCCACAAAATAGTGCACCACAAATAGCAACTAATAAAGAGACCTGCGATCCCATAGAAAGACATCACAATCCCTTGCGGAAAAAAAAATGATTTGCTGAGACGGAAATAACGATATAACATTTCTACCAAGATAACTGGAAGTTCCAACCAATAAGAATCCT
>JAKUCM010009368.1:0-31880 GCA_023374145.1 Lepidium sativum | reverse complement strand
TTTCCAAAATTGATATATTAATGAGAGTCATATATTACATTATTCGTAATGAGATTACAATAATTTTGAAATTTTGTAACAAAATAACGAAAAAGTTACACTCCGTTTTCTTGATTATTTTTTTATTAACTTTGTGTTATCTAATTAATTGCGGGTGTCATTTTACTTATAAACAAAATTATAATAAGATTTTGGTTATGTAAAGACAAAAAATTTTAAAATCAAAATTTATGATATGTATAAAATTAAAAGGGAATATTTTTTAATATGCCAGAATTGAGTTTTTATTGTGTAAAATGACACAAAATTAATTCTTTGTGTGTTATGTCACTTTAAGTAATTTAACTTTGATTTAAAAGACCAAAATACTCATATTTCTTTCCACACAATTGTTTACTCTTTTATTTTCTTATTCTTTCTCTCTTGTTTTCTTCTTTCTTGTTTATGTCTATGTTGACCATTTATTTTGTTTATGATTTTATTTCTTGTTCTTTTTTTTTCTTTACTATTTACAGTTTCAATCGCTTAAATAAAGGTGATGATAAACAATGACACATGAAAACACAAAGAAAATTTATGTCTTTGTAGGGCATGGTATATGTCATTCAATGGATGTAATACAAGATAATATTTCTAAAGAGTAAAAAAGCTCGGTTATCTACAAAACTTCCCTCATTGTTAAACAATTCGCTTCAACAAAGGTGACAATGCATAATGACGCATGAAAAGCAGAGAGAAATTTTTTGTCTTCGTTGGACATGATATATGTCATTCAACGGACGTAATACAAGATTATATTTCCAAAAGGGAAAAAACTCGGTTATCTACAAAGGTTCACTCACTGTTAAAAAATTTGCTTCAAAGAATGCTACCATGAACAGTGACGCGTGAAAAAACAGAGAAAATTTTATGTCTTCGTATGACATGATATATGTCATTCAATAGACATACTATAATATTCTATTTCTAAAGAGCAAAAAAGCTCAGGACCATCAAGATATGGAAGTTATTTCAAGACCTACAAATTCTTATTAGGAGACAAACCATAGCAGTGACATGTGAATTTAGAGAGAAAGTTTATGTTTTTGTAGGACATGATATATGTCATTCAGCGGACGTAATACAAGATTTTATTTCTAAAGAGCAGAAAAGCTTAGTTATCTACAAAGCTTCACCCATTGTTAAATAATTTTGACATAAACGATAGATATGTCATATTGTATTTGACATCATACAAGAATAATTTAAGAAGTTTAATTTTTGTAAGGATTGGTTCAGTATGGAATACCATATTGAGATGTTCTTCTTGTAATTTAAAGACATAAATAAAAGACATTAAAGTATAATTGATTCATAAAATATGGTAAGCCAATAGTTACACACATTGTAATAGATTTTATTAATGACGGTCATCATATATTATAAAAATTACATGATTATGTTCGATGATTGATATATATCATGTCCAACAAAAACATATTATCCTTGATAAACAATGTTCAAAAAACATTAACTTAAAACAAATTCATAGATTATTAGGTTAGCCAATAATAATATTCATACATCTTTAGAAGATGCATGAATAAAATTACTTGTATTACATTTCCTATAACATATATTATGTCCTAAAAAGAGAAGTACAACGTGTCGCTGATTCATTGGTCAAAATTTTCTTAATTTTTTCACTTTTTTCTCTTCTCTCACAACTAAATTATTTATTTTGTCAAGAACAAAATGATTATTATAAATGTGATTAATGCCATGAAAAGTGGCACATTCAAGAGGAAAAATTATTATGCCATAGAATACAATTTAAAGTTTATTTGGAATGCTAGACCCAATTTTTTCCAAACTAAATCCTACCACAAAAAAAGTTACTGTCAAAAACCTACGACAAATTCTTTTTTCTACATCTAGAGTAAGAAACTGAAACACTAATTAGGCCTGCAAATTTTTGTTGTTGATAATTTTACTTGTCATATTAGATAATCAGTTTAGTTTGGAAGAATATTATTTACAAGAGACCATTTTTGGAAACCTTAAAATATTTAGGTCCAGAAAATGTGCTTTGTACAGAAGATATCTTGTATTTTAGGAGTCTTCTTCGCTTTTCATCCCTCATTTTCTTATATATATATATATATATATATATTAGACTGGCCAATTTTATTTTTATATAACAGTATTTATAAAAGAAGATTTCATAAAAACAAATGAAAATAAGATAAAAGGAAAATTAAGGAAAAAAAGAGGAAAACTAGGAAATATTTTATACAGTTATTAGAGAAGTAATTTCTCTACAAATTATTTACTATCGGTGTGGTTAATTATAAAAATACCCTAAGTATTTATTTATATAGAAATTTAGGACTAGTTCTTAATTACCTAAGACGCAAAAACTCATTGAGAAATAGAAATCTCACAATCTTTTTCATAAAACTCATTTGCTCAGTGTGACTTTCTGCCTGAAAATCGAATTGTTGAATAGTTTTGTCTCCGGCTGTTTCGTGGGATATAAAGAGGAAGCTTGTGCTTCTAGACTTCTTCTTCGTCTTCTCTGAATTTGGGTAACTATACAAACGATCATCTTCTTTCGTTTCATCCTTCTCTGTTTCATTTAATTTCATTTTTGGCATTACAGTTTTGATCTGAAGTTCATGTGAATTAATCTGAGGGTTTAGTTAAGATCGAATTTTTCTTGGTTGTTTCTCAACTCCTTTTATCTTTATATCCAAAATTTGTTTCTGTAGTTGCTAGATCTGCAGAGGCTGCTTATTGGGATAAATTCGTGTTCAATTCTATTGAAATTTCTGGTTTATGTGATTGATTTCAGTGTCATAAGGATGTGATTTGTGGGTGAAGATGAAAGAATTTGTTTTGGGCTTGTTCTGTTGCTGTTTTTTATTGAGTAATGAAGAGGTCGAGAGTCCAAACCTTATAAATTCCTCAAATTCGTGACGTAGTTGTTCCATTCTAAGGAGAAGTGTAACCATTTAGCGCTTAATCCCATCGGTTTGATACTATAATATTCTTAAAGTAAAATTTTGTGATGATAACTGATAATGGTCCTTGAGGATTGAATAATTTTTTTGTTATTTGGAAAACCAAGTAATGAGCTTGTGAGCACATGTGTTGGTCAATGATTCAGTGACTTTCATTGATCGATTTTGATGGTGAAATTGTCTTTTTTTCGTGGTCTACCTTTCTTTGAACGATGAAGCTCTGTTCAACATCAAACCATGGTTGGAGGAGTAAGTGCACAGAAGCTAACTACAAACGATGCTCTTGCATACCTTAAGGCCGTGAAGGATAAATTTCTGGATCAGCGTGAAAAATATGACGAATTTCTTGAGGTCATGAAGAATTTTAAATCTCAAAGGTATACTTTTTTTTTCCTCTCCTTGTTATACTTGTTTTGGTCTTTTAGTTTGAAAATTTGTCCAGAAGATACTCCATGGTACCTGATTTCTAGAGTCAAATTGTCTTTTTCGTTTGTAGAGTTGATACAGCTGGTGTCATAACAAGGGTAAAAGAACTTTTCAAAGGCCACCAAGAATTAATTTTGGGTTTCAATACCTTCTTGCAAAGGGTTTTGAGATCACACTCCAATCCGAAGATGGGCAACCTCCACTAAAGAAACGCGTTGAATTCGAGGAAGCAATTAGTTTTGTTAACAAAATTAAGGTAGATCATTAGGTGCGTAACTGTCTGAGGAAAATAGTGCTTTTCCTTTCTTACTCTCTTATGTTCGTTCATTTGCAGACCAGATTTCAGGGCGATGATCGTGTATACAAATCATTTTTAGACATTTTAAATATGTACAGAAAGGATAGCAAGTCCATCACTGAGGTCTACCATGAGGTAAACTCAATTGTACTATGTGTTGTCTTCTTTTACTGCTATTCTTTACTGAGTTTTATACGTCTATTACAGGTTGCCATTCTATTTCGTGATCATGCGGATTTGCTTGTGGAGTTTACTCACTTCCTGCCTGATACTTCAGCAACAACCTCCATTCATTCTGTTCAAACTTCAGTTCGTGACAAAGGGATTTCTCTGCCTGATAAGGTTCTTGTCAGACGTTTAATTCATCCTATAAGTGCAATGATCTATCTGTTCAATCTATTATCGGAAATCATTTATATTAGCATTGTTACAGAAGGATCGGATCATTACTCCACATCCCGACCATGACTACAGTACTGAACATACTGACCAGAACCGGGAAAGACCTATGGTAAAGGAAACTAACGAACAGGTGCGAGGTAATAACAAAGAGAATGACCATAGGGGGGCCAAATATATTGAACCTGACAGCCAGAAAGAGTCGTGTCTCAACAACAAGCAGAAACTACAAATTAAATGCGATGATACTAGTGAAAATTCCAATCAAGTCAGGAAAGGAAATAAAATTTCTGGAGCGATTCCTAGTTCATCTAGTTATGATGAAAAAGGTGCCAGACAAATTGAGTTCTAATGTTAATTAAAACTTATATAACAGTGAGTTTGTTGTTCGATATATCATGTGTACTTAAAATTTTCTTATCTGATATCAGGTTATAGTCAAGAGCTAGCTATTGTTGATAGAGTGAAGGAAAAGCTTAATGCCTCAGAGTACCAGGAGTTTTTACGTTGTCTTAATCTCTTTTCAAGAGAAATAATTAGCGGACCAGAATTGCAATCTCTGGTATGGATATAGATCATGCTTACATTTTCACTGTAGCATTCCTTTGCAAGGATTCATGAACATTTAATCTTGCATCAGGTAGGAGATTTAATTGGAGTATATCCTGACCTCATGGATTTCTTTTAAAGAGTTCTTGGTGCAATGTGAAAAGAATGGTAACAAGGCAAAACTATGATTCTCTCTTCCTCCTTTTTTGATTTCTGAAAAAAAGACAGAGTCTTAACCCTTTCATTTTTCTTGCAGGAGGACTGCTTTCTGGGATTCTTACTAAGAGTAAGTCTACCTATTTTTTGCAAAGTTAATCAAGTCTAACCCTGCGTTTTGTAGATATATTAAGTATTCACGAAAAGTAAACTACCCAACACCACTATAATGTCTAAAATTTTCTCCTGACATCTCTATTTCTATTGCTGGAAAGAAAACAAATTCATTCTAAACTATGTCTGCAGAATCCTTGTGGAGTGAAGGTATATATCCTCAACCGTCACTGGACAGTGATAGAGACCAAGAACATAAGATGGGTGAAGGGTTTCAAGACAGAGATCATTACGAGGAGAGGCTTGAAAAAGCAGCAGCAATTCAGAAATGGGCAAAGCCCATCAATGAACTAGATCTCTCCAACTGTGAACAATGCACTCCTAGTTATCGGTTACTTCCAGAGGATGTGTGTGGCTGCAGCTTGTCATGCGTGGATATGTTTTTCTTGGGTCTATCATTTGTTTCATTAGTGTAATATAGATATTTTTCTCTCTGCAGTACCCAATTTCTATTGCAAGCCAGAAGACAAAGATCGGTAACCTGGTGCTCAATGATAACTGGGTCTCCGTCACATCTGGAAGTGAAGATTATTCATTTAACCACATGCGGAAGAACCAATACGAAGAGAGTCTCTTCCGTTGTGAGGATGACAGGTTAGTTTATTAACTGCTAGTGTGGATATTAACATATATGTGACCCTATATTCTATATTTTGGTAAATACTGGTTACTGTTCTGTTATTGTAAGCCACTATCTTGGGTTTTTTTGAATATGTATTTATCTTTTTCTTTAGGTTTGAGCTAGACATGCTATTAGAGTCTGTGAATTCAACTACTCAGCATGTGGAAGAATTATTGGCAAAGATTAACAGTAATGAACTGAAAATCAACAGCCCCATCCGCATCGAGGATCACCTCACTGGTAATTTATAAGCTACTTAAAACAAAAGACAGCGTAAATGTTAAAAACACTAGTAGCTGATCTGCTCCTTTTATTATATTTTGACGGATTCCTTTGTTACTGTCTTTGTAGCTCTAAATCTAAGATGCATAGAACGGTTATATGGCGATCATGGGCTCGATGTGATAGATGTGTTAAAGAAGAACGTGTCTCATGCTCTGCCCGTGATCCTAACCCGTTTGAAACAGAAGCAAGAAGAGTGGGCTAGATGTCGCTCTGATTTTGACAAAGTCTGGGCTGACATATATGCCAAGAACTACTACAAGTCACTTGATCATCGCAGTTTCTATTTTAAACAGCAGGACTCAAAGAATCTTAGTACAAAAGGTTTTGTCCATATCACACACAATATTCTTTCAGGTTATCAAGTATTTACCAAATTTCTTGTGTACAATTTTTTTCTGCAGCATTGTTGACAGAGATAAAAAATATTACTGAAAAGAAGCGAGAGGATAATTCACTTCTTGCTCTTGCTGCCGTAACTAGACTGTCTATTTCCCCAAATTTGGAGTTTGAGTATCCGGATCCTGACCTTCATGAAGATCTTTACCAGCTGATCAAGTATTCGTGTGCAGAAATGTGCTCTACCGAACAGTTAGATAAGATAATGAACATTTGGACAACCTTTGTGGAACAAATATTTGGTATTCCTTCTCGCCCTCAAGGCGCTGAAGACCGAGAAGATGTTGCTAAGCTCATGAGCCAGAATGTAAAAAGTGGAAGTGCAAGTGCTGAAGAGAGTGAGGGAAGTCCACACAATTGTGCTAGTATTGCAGACTCTAGACGCTCCAAGACATCTCGAAAAAATAATGAACGTAATCAGTTGGGGCAGACAAGTAATTCGGATAGGCATGGCGCTTCTGGTAGGATCGCAGATGCCTTACGTGAGACTCCTCAGCATGAGAAAATGCAGAAAGATGTAGCTACGCCTGATGAAAGGGCTGAAAGCAAACAAGCTATTTTTGTTGAGCGTTTACACAATTCTACTGCACCTTCCGTGGATGGATTAGTAGACCAAAGTAATGGTGGAAGTAGCATAGTAAAAATGGCCGGTATGACTTGAAATCTTGCTTCAATTCAATTTCTTTTGGAAATTTTTCGTTTTCTTTTTCTAAGTAATGAGTAGTTTTGTTTTTACTTCGTCAGGGCCTTGCAATAATAATCCTATTGGTCTGACCAGTGGAACAGAGTTGGAGTTAAAGATGAATGATGGAGATGGACCAAAAGTAGGGTATAGTAGCAGTGAAGCACTTTTGGCTTCATCATCTTATTGATGTTGATCTGAATTTGTCTAAGTAGATGATCCAATTTATTAATATTGACCGGATTTTATTGATTTGGAACAATGTCCCCCTTTGTTTACACATGTGCTGAGGTTCTCCATTGTCCATTCGTCTTTTGTTTACGAAGTACTGATAAAGAATTTTTCCCACAGGTCGGTAACAAAAAAGTATTGACAAATGGGATCTCGGTAGAAATAACAAGTAAACAAGAGTTGGTGGAGAATTCCAAAGTTGAAAGAGAAGAAGGTGAACTTTCTCCTACTGAAGACTTTGAGGAAGATAGTTCCGCAGTTTATACAAACAGAGGTTTCGAAGCCACCAGCAAAGCGAATGATAATGCTGGAAATAACTCAAGCCGAGAGAGAACTAAAGAAGAGGAACCACGTTCTCTGGAGACACGGGCTGAGAATGATGCTGAAGGTGACATAAACGTTGCAAGATCATCAGAGGACAGCAGAAATGAATTTGAGAACGGTGATGTTTCTGGAACAGAGTCTGGTAGTGGTGAAGATCCAGAGGATGATTTGAATCACAATAACAGGGGAGAAAGCGAAGGCGAGGCTGAAGGTATGGCTGATGCACATGATGTTGAAGAAGATGGATCTGCCTTACCTTTTTCAGCACGATTTTTGATGCATGTAAAGCCGTTAGCAAAGTTTGTTCCTCCAGCTATAGCTTTGCATGAAAAGGACAAAGAGTCTCTGAAGAACTCCCAAGTCTTCTATGGGAATGATTCTTTTTACGTACTTTTCAGGCTTCACCGGGTAAGAGCAAAGGATCATATACCGTTTGAAACGAAATCTGTTTGATCTTAAGTACATAGAGTTTTTCACTTGCTAACTTTATGAAGTATTTATGACAGATACTGTATGAGAGAATACTATCGGCAAAGGTTAACTCATCATCCCCAGAAGGCAAGTGGAGGACCTCAAATCCCAAAAATTCTACTGATTCCTATGCCAGGTGATTGCTTTTGAAATTTTTTTTTTTCGTTTCTGGCATTCTATGTGCTCATGCTTATAATTTTTATTAATGTGTAACAGATTCATGACTGCTCTCTACAACTTACTTGATGGTACATCTGATAATGCAAAGTTTGAAGATGACTGCCGAGCGATAATTGGGACTCAGTCTTATGTTCTCTTTACATTGGACAAATTGATCCATAAATTCATCAAGCATGTGGGTTTTGGTCTTTGGTGTTTTCTCTATGTATTCACACTGTTGTATCGTGACTTGCTTCTTTTATTAACCTGCTTGCGGATTCTACAGCTCCAAGGAGTAGCAGCTGATGAGATGGACAACAAACTTCTTCAGCTTTATGCATATGAGAGATCCAGAAAGCCGGAAAAGATCTTTGATGATGTTTATTACGATAATGCCCGTGTCCTCCTCCCCGATGAGAACATTTATCGTATTGAATGTGTAAGCTTTGGCTCATTGCGCTATTGTCTAAAACCACATATAAAGTCGTATATCTTCTGTAATCACCCATCATCAAGCTTTTAATGTGTATGCAGAAATTATTGACCCGAGCCAAACTCTCTATCCAGCTTATGTGCAACGGTCTTGATAAGCCTGATGTGACATCTGTAACCATCGACCCAACATTTGCAGCTTATCTCTACAATGACTTGCTCTCCATACAACTGAATGTAATAGAAAAACCCCAGAGTCTATTTAAAGAGGTAAAACTATAGAATAAGAACAAATGATTATCCCTTGATTATCGAGAGCTAATGGGTAACTCATTAGAAACAACCTACACCTTTGTTTTCTCCAGAAACAAGCGCAAACTGGGTGGTGAGAATGAACTATACAACACAGATGAAATTAAGATTAAAAATGGGTTGGAGTGTAAAATAGGTTGCAGTACTTCAAAGGTACACACTTTTGTCTTCTTCCTTCTGTCACGCATACCGCTTTTGAGTTTCAATGAGACTTACACCTGAGAACCTTTTATGTAATTTTCCACAGGTCTCGTACGTATTAGAAACAGAAGATTTATTGGTGCGTGCTAAAAAGAGAAGAAAAACTGCAAGCCACAATCAGGATTCCATTTCCAATTGTTGTTTAATTAGGCAAAGGAGGTTACAAAGATACCAAAGACTTGTATGTAGCCAATAACAATCTGGAGGAGGAATTGCAAAGATACCATAAACAACTCAACTTGTTCATTTCCCAACTTAACATACACCAAAACATTGGACAAAAAAAGAATCCATTGTTAATTTCACGAGATAAAGACAAGTTACATTCTCCTTGTTCATGAGAGAAGCAACAAAGAATTTTTTTTGTTGTCTGAGACAGAATGAAACAAACATGTGTTGTCACTCTCACTGTTTTGTGTAAAGATTAGCAACAGATAATGTTGGTGTAACATATATATTTCACTTATTTTTGACAATAAAAAGGGTTTTGACATTTTCTTAGAAGACGCTTAGCTTTTTAAGAAGCCAAGCGTCACCACCTTTCAAATATTCGAGTTTTTGACTGCCAAAAACGAATCTTAAGCAAATCGGAGATGGCACTATCACAACTTTCTTCGCGATCCAGCCGTTTCCTCAAGCCGGCGATCACCACTATCCCGGCTGCAATTCGTCGCCATATTTCAACAGACACATCGCCCATCACAATCGAAACCGCCGTTCCGTTCACATCGCATCTATGCGAATCACCGTCACGCTCCGTCGAGACTTCCTCAGAGGAGATCCTTTCGTTTTTTCCGTGACATGGCTCGGATGAGGAGGATGGAGATCGCTGCAGATTCTCTCTATAAAGCGAAGCTGATCCGTGGATTCTGCCATTTGTACGATGGTCAAGAGGCTTTAGCAGTGGGAATGGAGGCTGCGATTACGAAGAAAGACGCTATTATCACGTCCTATAGAGATCACTGCACTTTCATTGGTCGTGGTGGGAAGCTCTTTGAAGCGTTCTCTGAGCTTATGGGGAGAAAGACTGGTTGCTCTAATGGTAAAGGAGGATCTATGCATTTCTACAAGAAAGAATCTTCCTTTTACGGTGGACACGGCATCGTTGGAGCTCAGATTCCATTGGGATGTGGTTTGGCTTTTGCTCAGAAGTACAATAAGGATGAGGCTGTGACTTTTGCCATGTACGGTGATGGTGCTGCGAATCAGGGACAGTTGTTTGAGGCTTTAAATATTGCGGCTTTGTGGGATTTGCCTGCGATTCTCGTCTGCGAGAATAACCATTGTGAGTTTTTTTGTGTGGTTATGCTAGTTTTATGAGACTTTTTAGTGTCTAGTGATATTATGTTAATTTGGATGGCTTTGATTTTTAGATGGAATGGGAACGGCTACGTGGAGATCGGCTAAGTCTCCAGCTTATTTCAAGCGTGGAGATTATGTTCCTGGCTTGAAGGTGAGACTGAGTTGTCTGACGTTATGATCTTGAGCGTAGCAATGTTGTTTTTGCTTGGATTAGAGTTTATTGTCTTCTTCACTCCTTGGTGTGTAGTTATAACGTGCTTTTGGTTGATATAGGGTGGCCTTGTACACCTCAGACTGCGGGTTGAATATGGAAGAGGTATATAGTTAATATAGGGCTTTAGAGACAAAAATGAATGAGGAGGGAGACGTTCACTGTTATGCGTTTGGAAGTGATTGACAGTAACTTTATTAGGCCTACTAATGGAATTGTCTTCAAATTTTCTATCTTTGTTGTTTAATTGCTGTTGTTTCTGTGTTTTTATAGCTCTAGCCTATAGAATCGTATCCTTTGCTTTTTCTGATTGGCGAAGGGTGTGACTTTAAAATTACCTAGTGATCATCTTCTACTTTGTGTTGTAGGTTGATGGTATGGATGCACTAGCTGTGAAACAGGCATGCAAGTTCGCCAAGGAGCATGCACTCAAGAATGGACCTATTGTAAGTTTTCCCAACTGTTATCTGTCGTCAAGTACTACAGCTTATTTGAGGTCTTCTTTTTCTTTGTTTACAGTTTCAGCTGCTCCTATATTTTCTTTGAAACTGAACCTATTCAATATGATTATCTGAGCTCTTTATCTAAAATAAGAATTCATAGAAGTGTTTTTCACTGGATTTTCTAAAATGAAATTTGAAAGCGAGACCCCTTTCTTTATCTTTATTTGGTTTCAACGCGTGCATATGTAATGCTGCTATATTGGGGGAGAGTGGTTTCCTAGTTACTTCAACTGCCTGTACTTAATCCTCAGATTTCAGATTGGACGATACTTATTTGAGAATATTGTTTGGAGAAACTGAATAAGTATTTCTGTTTGAGAATCTCTGTTTAGTACGAAATGTCATAAGAAATGTTTTTTGTTTGTCGATTTTTCAAAAGCATGACAAGCCGTGATTGATTTAAGAAATGGTCCTAGATTTCATTGATCTTCTCTTGGAAATTTTGGTTTTCAACTGCTTATGAAGTAAAATTAGATGTTGTTTAGCTTCCAACCAATTTTCCTATCTTGCATTTTTCCACCAACACATGAGATCTTGTAATTTAATCGCATATTGTTAGCTGTATGTTAAACTCTTATAAGCCATTCTCTACCTTGTGATATGACCACCATACCATTGTCATTATCTACGTAGGTCCTTGAGATGGACACCTACAGATACCATGGTCACTCTATGTCTGACCCAGGAAGCACCTACCGTACACGTGATGAAATCTCTGGCGTGAGACAGGTTAGTTATTTGTTCATTTGTAAGACTATTACTCCAAACATCTGAAATTTTGTAACTTGTTAATCTCTAAATCTGTTATCGGTGGTTACCTACAGGTGCGTGATCCAATTGAAAGGGTACGAAAGTTGCTTGTTTCTCATGACATAGCTACAGAAAAAGAGCTTAAGGTACTTTGATCTCTGCCTTCTCAATTTCTTCCAGACAAATAGCCTGAAAAATGATACATACAAGTTGCAATCATCATTTACCTATGCAAATGACAATTTCCTCTCTCAACGTTGAAGGACATGGAGAAAGAGATAAGAAAAGAAGTAGATGACGCCGTAGCTCAGGCCAAGGTAATAATTGACCTTTAATTGTTTTTAGCTTTGTCTTTGTTATCAACGCATGAACTAATTCCTCCCCCATTAACTGTTTCAGGAGAGCCCCGTACCAGATTCATCTGATCTATTCACAAACATGTACGTGAAAGACTGCGGAATTGAGGTACTGTTACATCCTGATCTTTCACATCCTTAAAACAGAACATCTATAAGTCGATGAATCTAGAGATTTACACATCTTAATTTGCAGTCGTTTGGAGCAGACAGAAAAGATCTTAAAATAACACTTCCCTAAATCGTACTCCGCAAGAGATGATGGTTCAATAAAAAGTCCAAAAGGCAAGGGTACACAAATTTTGTTTAACTTGCTTCCAAAATACTCTGTTTTTATATTTTTCATTTCAAGTGTAAAGCCATTGCTTCAGTTTGTTTCAACATTGTTATTTGACACCAAGCAAGAAGCTTCCAGATCTCATTCCAAATATGTGAGAAAGATATTGAGAATCATCAGCTGCATTGTCGACATGTGAATACAACAAGAACCCGTATTAAAAACAAAGACAAAACCAACTTCTGCGTCGGTACCAATAAAACCACATGAATACTTATGTCTTCACCACCTAACTTCAATCATCTTTGCTTCTACTTTACAAGTCCTTTTCTCATTCCCCACTTTAGCACCAAATTCTATTGAACAGGTAAACTCTATGACGCACTCACTCTTTTTCTATCTGCATTTTCCTTTTTTATATGTAATCATTTATATATATATAGATATATATTTTCCTTTTGTTAACCAAACATTTGGTTCTCCATACACGAATAGAAATTCAATCTTATTTATTTATACTTTGAAATTATTAGTTTAACGAGATTATATAGTGTTTATTGTCTAACTTATTCATGAATATTCTCCACATTATATAAAAATATTAATGAAATCAAATACATTCAACGAAAATCTTCATCGTGTTCTCGTCTCACAAAAAAAGTTGATATATAAAACAAAAGTTGGTCTTATTTAAATTGTGTGTGTGTCATAAATAAATATAAAAAAAAGTTAATTTGTAATATAGTTTAACGTCTGAGCATGAGCTGCACAAAGCACAACCCAAGGAGAATATTCGTAGAAATTGGCTCAGTAGTCGCTACCAACAGCCCAATAAAATACAAAGAAGACAACAAAACTTAGTTTAAAATTAGAATATCTTAATAAGATTGGCCGACAACACAGACTTAGACATTATTGATCGTCCTAATGAAAAAATATGAATGATTGTCACGAGTCTTATTCGTCGGTGAACCGCATTGTAGTCGATCGTAAGAATTGAACCGCATTACTAAATGATTGTGACATGTAAGTGAATCTTTAGTTTCCTTCTTCCGTTGTACAAATCTAATTCTTTGGAAAAATTATACTTTGCTTGGCTGTAAAAAATCTGAAATCTTTTAAGATTTGAATACATTTTATTTCCAAAAAAAAACATTCCTGCTTGCCAGTACGAAAGTCTAACATTATTAATTACCATATCGTAATCTGATTTTCCAAAACCATAATTCGTAAAAATTCATTACAAGCAAAATAGGTCCGTAGAGCACGTGACAAGTTGAGTTCTCATCTTTAGATCTGAACCGTTGATCATCAGTGTGGACCCCATTTCCAATAAGCGAATCATCCAGCTGTATTCCTCCACCATTCACAGCTGGCATCTCCTTAATGCGTCGAGACAAGTTCCAAAACAAACCTTTCATTTCCTTTTAATCTTACCCTACACCTTCCCACAGACGAACATAGCCAAAACTCACCAAAACCTTGTTAATACAGGTAATTAACTTTTAGGGATCTGCTCTTTGCGAAACTTTCCCTTAACGACGAAGCCTAATTACCATCTCACGCGCCTTTATTGCGCGCGTGTTTTTAATCTTTCAAATGTGGAAAATAAATCAAAAGAATCCAAAGTTGAGAGTAATGAGAAACATCTCTTTTATAACCAATCTTTCTTCTTCTTACTCTTTCCTCATCTCTCCATCTATGTGGAGAGACAAAACTACAAATACAATTAGGAACATTCTTCAAATCTTTATGTAAATCTTCCCAAATCTTTCACAATGACAAATCATTAGCCGACTTATGATAAAGTTCCAATCTTTTTCTTTATAATCTTTGATTTGCTTCTGATTCAAAACGCGTCTTTCTAATAATGACATCGTATTTTGCCGTCTTGACGGTGGTGTGTTTGGTTGCTTTAATACCGTTTTCCGCCGGAATACGGTTGATTCCGGGGAGGATCACGACTGTCGGTGGAGGAGGAGGAAGTAATGGGTTTCATAAACTTGGTCCGTTCATGGAGGCCCCAGAATACAGGAATGGCATTGAGTGTGCATCGTCTTCAGTACACAGAGAGAACTTCATGTCGTCCAATGATCCTTCTCTTGTTCATATAGCTATGACTTTGGACTCAGAGTACCTCCGTGGATCAATAGCAGCCGTCCATTCCGTTCTCCGCCACGCGTCGTGTCCTGAGAACGTTTTCTTTCACTTCATCGCGGCTGAGTTCGACTCCGCGAGTCCACGTGTTCTGAGTCAACTCGTCAGGTCGACTTTCCCGTCTCTGAACTTTAAAGTCTACATTTTTAGGGAAGACACGGTGATCAATCTTATATCTACTTCGATTAGAGTGGCTTTAGAGAATCCGTTGAACTATGCTCGTAATTACCTAGGGGATATACTCGATCGCAGCGTGGAACGAGTCATTTATCTTGATTCGGATGTTATAACTGTGGACGATATCACCAAGCTCTGGAACACGGCGTTGACTGGATCACGGGTAATCGGTGCTCCGGAGTATTGCCACGCGAATTTCACACAGTACTTCACATCCGGGTTCTGGTCAGACCCGACTTTACCGGGTCTAATCTCAGGTAAAACACCTTGCTATTTCAATACGGGAGTGATGGTGATGGATCTGGTTAGATGGAGAGAAGGGAACTACAGAGAGAAGCTAGAGCAATGGATGCAATTGCAGAAGAAGAAGAGAATCTACGATCTTGGATCTTTGCCACCGTTTCTTCTGGTGTTTGCGGGGAATGTTGAAGCCATTGATCATAGATGGAACCAGCATGGTCTAGGAGGAGACAACATACGAGGAAGCTGTCGGTCATTGCATCCTGGTCCTGTGAGCTTGTTGCATTGGAGTGGGAAAGGGAAGCCATGGGTGAGACTTGATGAGAAGAGGCCTTGTCCTTTGGATCATCTTTGGGAGCCATATGATTTGTATAAGCATAAAATTGAGAGAGCCAAGGATCAGTCTTTGCTTGGGTTTGCTTCACTGTCGGAGTTGACTGATGATTCAAGCTTTTTGTGAGAGTTGAAAAGTTACATTCTTTTTGTGTTACAGAGTTACGATACCATTGTTCAGGTCATTCTTTTGATTTTGTGGTGTACAAATCCATTTAGAGTGGGAGAGAGATAAGAGGCTGTGGAAAGCCATTGAAATACCCTGTTTTTGAGAATTCTTTATCATTGTGGTTGCTCTTGTTTACAATCTTTTGTTCTTAATAAATCTCATCTTGTAGTCCTGTTAGGTAGTGTACATACAGTTGTGGTTTGATCCAGTTTGTTGTCGGTTATACTAAGAACACAATCATAGATAACTCTGTTTTCTCATTTTGCATCAATTCAAGAAAGAGTTCATAGCAAACTCTATCAATCTCTAGTTTAGTAAATATGATATCAGAGTCAATAAGCTATGTTGAGATACTGTTCATTCAGACCATTCAAGTAGCCTGGTTATGTACTTGTGTACATACAGTGGGCAAGAAGATTATGATCAATGGCAAGGTTTGTGATGACATTGACAGTAATGGCTTATGGGTCTTGGGACTCTAAGTTTTGGCTTTTGTGAGAAGCAATCGAACTTGTTCATTTAACTCTTACAAGTCTTCTGGCAATGTTAATAAACCAAGTCAAGGATCATCATAAATTCCTCGTTTCACAACCTGAGCACCTGATAAAGTAGCGTCATTTTCAAGTCTACTAATGGGCTGAGAGCTGTTAAAAGCCCATAGGCTCTTTTCAGATTCAATAACTATTCGTTGTAGTTGAAGTTTCAACACCGATGATAAGGCATCGGTGGGTCCCAAAAATCCACAGGTGTCCTCAAAAGAGGAGGCATAACATTTACTAGACCCAAATTTAGTCGTGTTTTTAATATATTAAAATTAATCACTTTTAATCAAGTACTAATTTAATAAGGAAGCTCGTAAATAGTGCTTAGTACGCAATTAGTAGTACAGTGTTATTTGTCTCTGATCTCACTTCCATCGCTTTGAAGTTATCACTTCCGTATTATTATTGGTCCCACCGACGCTTGTCTTCATTGTCGATCTGAGTTTCTGATCTCATCTCTTCTTCTTCCTTCTTTTGCTTCATCTCCCTCTCTCTCTCTCTCTACCATCTTGTTGAATCTGCATTTAAGATTTTTCAGCTTAAATAATATTTATTATTGACAAGTCTTCATTTTTCTTTTGTCAAAGTCTTCTTCAACTTTGAGAGACATTGGTATTACTTTACAGAACTGTTTCAACTTTTTTTTTTCTTTGGGTGTGTCCACTGGAGCAGAAATCTAAAGTCGAAAAAGGTGCATCATCATTGGGAATTAACAACAATTTTGTTTTGTGGGTTATCTTCACTTTTCTGGTAAGATTATAGATCCTCTCTTAGATTCTCTCTCCTTCAAAGTAAAATTTGGTACACTTTCAATCATTGATGAAGATTTGGTTCTTTCTTTGTTTCTTCAATTATTTGAAAGCTTATTCCTTTTAAGTACATACACTGCCCACATGAATCTGAGTTTGCTCACTAAGAGGGTTTAGAGACTTACAAAAAAGGCAAAAGTGAAACGTATTATATAGTAGATCTTTGTTTACTTAGGATGAAAACAGCTCTGGTTGATGGGTTTCAAGTAATTCAAGATTTCCTGGATTTTGTGTGAATTAGGGTTCCTTAGCATTGATGGGGGATATGCAAGTTGGTGTTGCCAGTATTGACGATAAGGTATTCTCCCATTTGACTAGGTGTGCGTTTTCTAATAGATTTCTGCTTAATTTGTCTCTCTATTTGTGAGATTTTCAAAGTTCTGGACTTTATATATTTCTCATAGTTGGGGGTTCTTTGATTTCTCCATGGTTTAGGGTTTCTATGGCTTGATGGAGGGTACACCGGTAAAGGCGGTGGCTTCCTCGAACCCCAGTCTACAAGTGTCGGTTTCATTTGGTAGATTTGAAAACGATTCACTTTCATGGGAGAAATTCTCTGCTTTCTCTCCAAACAAGTACTTGGAGGAAGTTGGCAAGTGTGCAACTCCAGGGTCAGTAGCTCAAAAGAAGGCATATTTTGAAGCTCATTATAAGAAAATTGCTGAGAGGAAAGCTGAGATCATGGATCAGGAGAAACAAATGGACAAGAACTCATCTTTTAGATCGATCATTTCAAATCAGGGGAGTGTGGAAGGCGAAAATGGCAGGTTGGTGGCCGAGTCTGAGGTAAAACATTGTTCTAACGGGCAATTGACTTGTGATGAAGATAAGCATGTGACTGACATTGCTGCTCAAGTGAGTATTGATGAGCTTAATGAAGAAACTATCATTGTCAAGGAATGTCAAAGCTCGGTTGATCAGGTGAAAGAAGAAGTCAAGGATGGTCCGAATAGTCCAAAACTGGAGGATTCAGAAGAAATTGCTCTTGTGGAGGAGAAATCAGAAGTGATCGTCCAGTTGCAGGAAAACCCAAAAGAGATTTTACAAGTGGAGGATGTGGAAGATAAGGAAGTGAGAGAAGAAGTCAGAGAAGAAATAGTATCAAATGATACTACTGGTGATACAAGTGAAACACCAGTAAAGGAGATCATAAACAAGAAACCCCAAAAACTACCCAAGAAGGATGAAAATGTGGAGATGGATTGTAAACGGATCTCTCCCAAGGTAAAACTTTCAAGTTCTTCAGATGTGTTTATACATAGATAGAGAAGAGCTTGGTCCTTGATTGTGCTTGCTTCTTCGTTTCAGTTTTCTAAAGTGATCTATTGCTTTCTTGTCTACAGCCTAAAGAGGTGACGAAAAAACCAGAAACAAAGAAGATTGTAACAAGTAAAAAAACTCCACCAAGCAAGGAGATCAGAAGTATGATCAAAGAAACAAAGAAACCAGCAGCATCAATCTCAAAAGCCCCACCAGTATTTTCAACTCCAAGAATGTACAAGCCAGCCCCGCAAAACACTTCATTGTCTACATCCCACTCTTCTTTAAAGAAGGAAAATCGATCAGCTTTTCTGAGAAAGAAAGAACCTGTTCCAAAGTCATTGCATATTTCTATGAATCTGGACCCATCTGCCTCCGATCCTACTGCTCTTACACGCACTAGAAAAGCATTGATTATGGAGCGAATGGGAGATAAAGACATTGTTAAACGTGCATTTAAAACATTTCAAAAGAGTTTTGACTTAAAAACTTCAGTAGATGGGCAAAACACGGCTATAAAGCAGGTATATTAGTATTCAGTAACTTCTTGCATTTTACACTGTTAAAGATTCTCTACTGATTAGCAACTCCAATACCAGAATCCTACCAAAGCAACTAGTATTTCATCAATAGCCAGTCGTCAGAAGGAAAATGGCAGGTATATATATAATATTTATAGAACTTGTGGTTTCTAGCTTGGTTTACTGAAACTCATTATCTCAGGTTTTTAATCCTAAACTTTGGTTCTTGTCCTAAAAACGCAGGCCTACAAAAGCAAGTAGCATGGAGAAGAGAATTGGTACTAGCACTAACCGTTCTCCATCCCATAGACTCAAAAGCAACTTTACCTCTGAGAAACCACAAAAGGAGGTAATAACTCAATCATGACCAAGCTAAACATGGAGGTTTTACTCTAAACAATCTCTAGGTACACGCGCTAATATTTTCTTAACGGATTCCAGCTTTCCAAGGCTGGTGCAATACCTGTAGAGAAGACACCCTTGCAGAAGAATCCAAAGGTTTACAAAGTCTTTCACGTTTAAAATTCCAGAAGATGAATTCTGGTCTCATTACTTTCTGTGTTTAGCAGGCAGGAGTGACTAATGCCAAAGCCCGTAGGGAATCTCTTACTCCAAAAGCAAAATCCATGCAGGGATCACTTCCAGTGCGAACCATGCCAAAAAGGTCGTTAGGCAAGGTTTTATGATAGTTATACCCATCCGGGTTTTAGTCTGATCTTCTGGCAAAGGTCACCGCCAATGTTGTTCCATCAGTGCTGGGGTAAAGAGCCATTGATCTTGTTGTTATATAGAGAAGTCTCTAGTTGCCAGTATTTAGTCATGGGAGAAGTAATAAGAGATGGTTATATATTACAGTTTATTATGTATGTGTATAGACCCGAAGGATTATGCTGTCCTGACAATAGAAATGAATTGAATCAATCTTGATAATTTTCAAAGCTATTACAAAATCCCCATCATTAGAATTGTAGGGTCTGTAGTTTCTTCTGTTGGTATTTCAGAGTTACCATCATGGGTTTGAACTTTTATCTCCCATAAAAATTGGTCGAGTCCACAAAGGTTTTAGTAGCGCTATTGATTTATGGAGCTTGCACAAATTGTGAGAAACCTGAAGACACATTGTCCAAGAACTAAATGATGTTGGACAGGTTTGGTCTGGTGGTCGCAACCAGATGCAAATTAAGGAAGCCGAGCAAAACTAAGGCTTAAGCCGAGCAAGACCTTGCCTTGTATTTTTTTGTTCGCCCAAGAATCTAGCACCCAAACGATAAGAACCAATCCTTTTGGGCTTTTGGCGATGATGCTTGTGACAATATCGGTCTTCGGCCACATATAATAGTTGGAAAGAAATCTCCAAATGAAAAATAAGTCATTAGAGCTTGTGCTTGATTTCTCTGTTATTAAGAGTTCGGGTACCCAAAATGTACCTTAACCAGAAGTGAAACTAAAGGTCATTTTTCTCTGCCCTCATCAAGGAAACCAATATGTAATAACTTATAGTTGAAGTTGATTTTATTAGTATCGTGAAGATGTTGTGATGTTTCATCAGGATCGCATCTTCTTTAGCAATGATAGATCAGACTTCCATTGGTAACGCTTCTTTGGTAAATATGCAAGTTGTGTTATGTGATAAGTTAAGTATTGTATGTATATGATGTAAATAGAGATTACAATCAGAAAGGCAAATACAAATGCAAACACAAAGAAACAATAAAAGTATGCATGTAGCTTAGGAATGAGTAATAGTATTGGGGTCACTAGTTCTACATCTAGTGATTGCGCTGCATGCTCTCTTATATGGGCTTTTAACAGCTCCAGTATTAGTCGGTTGGTTTTGTGCCGGCAAGTGATCTTCATTTTTCTTGTCAGCATGATGCGATATGCTTCCTTCAGTTTTAATTTTGGAGCCTCTATTGTGCCTGTTGCCTTTCAAGCTCCTTCTCGTTATGATTGTTTCTTCTGTATTCATCAGCAAAACATAACAGGAGGAGAAAAAGTATGGAAGAGACTGTCAAAGACGTCATCTTAAACAAATTTCTCTGTTGTATATTACTTATCATTGAAGCTTGGCCAAATTTGGATTGAAAATATGACGAGAGCTTAAGAAAGAATATGATGAAGAGACGTATAATAGACTACGAGGTTGTAATGATAATGAGTGTGACTGAATTATAATGCATTTATATAGAGCCGATGAGAGAGAGTTGAAGCAACAGACGACTTAGTTTGTGTTGGTCGTGGAATAGTGGTCGTCCGTGTTTACTCGGTCTCGGTCTAAAGGTTACAGTAAACATTATAATTCCAAATGTGAATTGCATCATTGATGTTGGTCCACTTAGTGCTTTGGAATATTAAAAACTTTATATTTTGCTTTGATACCATGAAATATTCTGGAAAGATTGATTTATTCATTTACTGTACCCAGTATTTATACAAGAATGTACTTTCCTAATTGCTGAGATCGTATCTCAATAATGACACATATTGAATCTCTGTAAAATTTCTGTACAAAGTTCACAAGAATGCCAAAAGATACTGAATTCAAAAACTTATGATGTGGCAACAACTTCTGCTTCAACCAATCAGCAAACGCCACGTCACTAGTCTTCGCTTCCTTCACTTGAAAGGTCTGCGTTTCTCTGTTTTGCACTTGTCAAGGATTACTCATCTTCAATCCTTCAATTCAACAATGACATTATGCCTTTTCCTGAGTAATATACATACATGTCTTCAAAGTAATCTACACTCCAAATCTAAATTCATCAGAGCTTGTGTTTGCTTTCTCTGTTTTTCAGAGTTCGAATGAAATGAGTCTACTATCTACCTTAACCAGAAAAGTAAGTAAAGCTCCTTACTTTTGCGTCTGCGGAAGCAAAGAAGACAAACTAATTTTTTTGTGTCTACCCAAAAGCTCACTGGCTTTAATAGCTTTGTTGGCAATGTGTTGATCTTTGTTAGTAAATTTGAGAGGACCAAACTGCATCTCCAAATCCTCAAGAACTTCCATTAATTGTCTTTCTATTAAATCCCAAATACAAAACCAGCACAATATAAGAAGCATGTCACCTTATAAACACAAACTGATATCTAAAAGCTTTCTCTTATTCTTGATTTCATGTTGATCAAAACTGCGAGTTTTTGGACGAGGAGGTTCTACATATGGAGCAGTACCATTTATATTGAATGTCCAAGTCCAACCCAAGATATAGTGAGAAGCAGTTTGTCTTCATGTAGATGATGAGAAGCCAATGTACATAAACTCAAACATAAATGGAGACAGATCTCTCTAGATAACTCTAGAGGCCTTATCGAGGATGTAAGTACAACATTAAGCTGTTTCTTGGACCGTAATTAATCCAAACCGGACTGGTGAGTGGTAGAATACTTAGCAACATGACGAAGTTAGCAGATACGTGATGTTCCAATATATTTTGTGTTTCCTTGTTTTGTTCTTTTCACTGTAAACTTTGGATTGATGATTACCATATAAATGTTGAGAATTGACTTGACATTCTTTTTCCAATTGTGTCAATTGTCAAAGCAAGCGCGTATAAATCCTCTGATTAGTCGTCATCACTCAGACACGGCAAGGAAAAAAGAAAGAATATTCATGAGTAATCATCTTGATTTTTAAGAAAACAAAGAACAAATCTCGTTTTGTTCAAGGTCTGAATTTGTTGCTTCACATATTTATTTCCTTTTTAGGTCTGTTTAAGTTTTTTACAGAAGAAAATATAATATGAACACTGGTACATTATATGACTAAGATGGATTGAAAACTATCCAGGAAAAAAAACTAAAGCTATTGATCTTATTAACACTTCGAAAAGTTCTTTTAGGCAAAAAATATAAGCAATACCAAGTTATTCAATTATTTACAACCAAGAAATCATTTCTCCTCTGAGAACGTGATCATCAAGATTCAAGATGGCCTCTTGCAAACTCACAGATCGGATTCTGAGCCACCAGAATCACTTTGAGATCTATCAGACATGAAATTCGAAGGCAAAACCGGAAACTTCACTGTGTTCCTCTGTTGAGGACTACCCACTGTTGTCCTTCTCTGCAAATTCCTTGCGATCTCTACACACACTTTATCAACCATAGCAAGAAAATCCTTAACAATAACAAACAAATGAGGTGGATTCTTTCCTTTCAAAGCTTCTGCTTGGTAATACTCTGTTGTTCGCTTCACAAGTTCCATCACTTTCTTCTCTTCTTCTTTCGCTAACTTCACTTCTTCCTCAACTGAATCCAGAAACTCATTCATTTTCTTCACAAACATCTCTCCTTCTTTGCTTTCTCCTTCGCTCTGTGCCAACACTCGTCTAGTGTCTTTCGCTCTAGATGCAAGAGCCAAACACGTTGCAGAAACTGTCTCGTAGTCTATAACTGCAGCTTTCTTAACATTGGTGAATTCAGCGCTTAAGCCTCCAACTATTGGTAAACCAAGTCTCAGATACTCCTTCTCTTGTTCCTCCTTCGATATAACCTCGGATATCGAACTGCTACTACTTCTGTTAAAGCTCCGACTACTCCTTCGGTTAAGTACACATCGCTTCCCCTCGGATCTAACCACTTCCTCAACCACAAAGTTAAGCAATGTCGTTTTCCCATCAACACTCTTCACGTCAGATAGTTTCAAAAGAGCTGTGAGATTGAAAGCTTGAGCATCTCCTCTAGCGGTTCCTGCATTCATTCTGTTTCCAGATTTCAGTATTGCCTCTAAGAGCTTCACGAACAAGCCACGTGATCTGAGCTCTGTACAAGCTAAGCCGAGCGTTTGCAGAGATTTGTTGAACTGAGATATCTCTGGATAGTAATTAGCTCTAAAGAGCAACGCGTTAAGGCGAGTAAAAGCACAAGGCACCGCCTTTAGAAGATGAAACAGAAACGATTCCGCGTCGGCCAGCAATTTCGTGTCGCCGTCGAATTGTAGAATCGCTGACTGTTCTTCTTTCGTCGGGGCTATTCTAGAGAGCCTCTCGAGTGTATCTGGATGGAAATCGTGACCTTCCATTAACGATTTCACGAGCTCGTCGCTAGACATTCCCAGGGATTTGAGTACAATTGCTGTGTTTTGGGATTTTCTCTGGTCAAGTATAAAAATCTGGGCCGGTGAGGTTGAGGTAGGTTTCTTATTGCCGCCATGATCTGGAGATTTCTTTCCGACCGCCACGTAGCCGAAGAGAGCCTCCATTAGGTCAGCATCGAAACTGGAAAAAATAAAGACGAACACTTTGAAAAATTGGAGACAAAACCCTTAAATCGCAATAAACGAATGGATGCGTAAGGAATCTATACCTGAATGAGCCACGATCGATTTTGTCCCAAACCATGGAATGATCAGAATCAGGGTTGACTTTATCCCAATGTAAAGGCTTGAGCTTCACTTGACCATTACCATTACTTGTACCTTCTCCTGAAGATGATCCTCTAGGAACCTGTGGTGGTTTTGAACCCGATGACGACAAAGCCGCCGACTTTTTCAACGGCGGAGGTGGCGGCGGAGATGGACCATTCTTAGGCTTAGGAGGAGGAGGAGGTGGTGGTGTACTCTGCTTCACCGGAACTGGTGGAGGAGACGGATCTGATATTGCAAATTCGAAAGAATCAGTCTTGCCAAGAGGAGGCTGATTGATGGTGGTAGCATTTTGGTAATTATCGCCATGAATTACACTCTGAGAAGTCGATGATCGTCCTCTGAGAAGAGGAATCTCCGTAACAGGTACCGATTTTTTCTTCTTCTTCGAATAAATCACATTCTTCTCTTCATCGTCTCCGTGCACAACAACCTCTTTTCTAAAGCTTCCGATTCTTTTGTCATTATCTCTCTGACTCTGAGACTTTCTCCAATACAACACATCGAGACCATTCTCATCAAGGATCAAACCTTTTACGTTTCCGCCGAATCGAGTAAAACCCTCTCGAGCTAACGTCGCTTCCGGAAACGGAGGAGAGGGTGGCGGAATAGTGTTCTCAATGCCGACTCTGTCCGTCCTGTGACGTCGTTGCCGCCACTTTTGGACAAAGAAGAAGAACATGGCTGTTAAAAGTAAAGTGCTTGCTGCTGTTATGAGCACAGCCCTTATGATCTTTCCTTTGTCGGAGGAAGACGAAGATGATGGTAGATTTTGCGGCGGTGATGGAGCCGGAGATGGACTTGGAGAGGATTGAGTGGTATTTGGGAAAAACGTTTCGATGTTTTGGGGAGAATCAAATTGAGAAAAGGAATGATAAGGGAAAAAGAGGATTAAGGAGATGAAAACTAGGGTTAGATGAGAAAGAAACAGTGGCCATGGCTGCTTCAACATGGCAGCCATGGAGAATTAACTCATTTGCAGAGATTTGAGGATCAACAATTGAAAAGGTAATGATATTCTGTTTAGAAAATATGAAAAAGTAAGTAATTGACGAATCATTTAAGTTTTAAATTTTCGTGTTTGAAATTTCTTTGGGACTTTTGGAGTTTTGGGTATTATGGATTGTTGACGTAGTCGTCTGCAAGAGAGTAGTGTAGCTGTTGATCAGTTTCTAATAAGGAAATTTGCATGTTTTATTACCAAAAGTACCCTTCGTAAAGAAAATTAAGAGAGACATTGCTGAAGGATAATCTGGTCATTATATAAAAGACCAAGTTTTAGCGGTTGGAGTTGACTTTATCCTTGACTTGGTCTTTTATATTTATTTAGAAAACGAGTAACTTATAAAATGGTTTTGGGGTTTGTTGTCAAAGATTATTTATGAATTTGGCTATTGGCTAGTTGTCGCCCAATATAATTTGTCGTTGAAAAAAAAAAAAAATTGTTTTCTTCTTTTGTGATTAATGTAAAACAAACAATTTGGAATCACGTATGAATTCAAAGAAAAGGGTAACAACATTTTCGAACTTCAGACATGTAAACTACTACAAAACATTACTTAAACATAGAAAGACATAAACTAAGCAGATCATCACAGAAAGTCACAATGTTAAAGAAATATTTAATCGAAATTTCTTTGCATCATATCACGGACAAAGAAAATATGTACCTATTAAAAATGTAGTATTATGTCAAACTCAAACACACTGATTATTCAGGTAATATATATAAATATGATAGTTGATTACCTAAAATTGGTTACAAAAGTTTTGTTTTTCAAGTTGAAAATATATACCAGAAAACGTATGAAACAGAGAATAAATAGATATGAACGATATTTTATTTATCTTGGAAATAAGATGTGAACGTGTGGGTGTGTAACCAAAGGTATTACCAGAGAATTTTCTTTTTCTTAAATATTAAAAAATCATTCGATATAACGTGAAAGTAAAACAAAAGATTCGTAGTTAATAGGTTGTTAATTTTTATGCGCAACGCGTTATTGTAGAACGATATTAATTTTCTTTATAAATTACTAATACATTAACAAATGTATTGGTAGAGCGAAATTGCAAATTTGATCCGATTTGAGAATTTTATATTCCGCGTAAACTAGTCTACATTTCTAACCAAACAGCGTTTTCGTCGTCAAAGTGGATGTGCCCGCTTCTTCTCATAGTCAAACTTGTAGACTTTTTTGTTCTCTCTTGATTCTTTTTTTTCTTCATAAAAAGTCAAATTTTAGAGTTCTAGACTATCTTTTTTGTTTCTTTTTCTTTGAATTTGTGACTATATAACTCTAATTTATTGCTTAGGTGCATCATGCATGCGTCGTCGAACTTATAGTTAATATCACAATGTTATCATTATGTTAATATAAAGACATATTAAATGACGAAGACAGATTGGAATTTACTTCAAATGTTCGTTAATGTATCTTAAATCTCGACGAATTTGAGTCTGAACACTTGGCAGCATTTAGTTACACCTTTATTAAGTCTAATAGATTCAGTAAAAACTAACACAGAGTCGCTAAATATTACTTCCTCGATTGTTAAACAATTGAAATGGACAATTAATGAAAGGTCCTAGTCGTTAAGAACAAGAATTGGTCATGATAAAAAATTGAATCAATTAAGACAAAAAGTTTCAGAACTCTATTCCCTAATTGGAGTCATGGAACGAGGTTTTTTTTCCCTCAGTTCCATTTATAACCAGTTTCTGTATCAATGTCATCTTCATGTATTGATAGGGCCAAACATTTACACGGCAAGTAAGACTACTCGTCCTTGTTCATATTTAAATGTTTCAGAAGAATAACTTAAAAAGTATCAAATTGTCTGATTGTGCAGAAGAATAATTGGGCCACAAATGTAAGCTAATCATATGCAATTTAAGTAGAAGCCCAGATCGGTTCCAAGCACATTTATTTATGACAATCGTTCCAAATTCCAATTAAATCGTTTATACTTTAATTTGACTCTCCATTATTAGTTTTTCCGACTAACGAAGAGATAAATAATCTCAAGAGTCTCATATACGCATAGTTCAATTATAAATTGATCACCCATGCGAGATTTTCAGTCTCACATAAAATAAGAAGGCAAGTTTGTAATATCTAAAAGTTGAAGTATTGTGAAGATGTTGTGGGGATTGCTCATGACGATCATATCTTGTGTGGCAATGATAGTTCAGGCTGTCATTGCCATTGCTTAGGCTTTAGGATACATTCTTTAGTATCCTATTTGAATTTATGAATAATCATATGCTATAGTTGTAATCGATTTGGCTTATTAGTCACATCTCAATATGGATCACTAAATAAAATTTCCTTCCTAATTATTATTATTATTATTATTATTATTATTATTATTATTGTTTTTGGTTAACTCTCCTTAATTATTTGGATATATGTTCTATTTCCCCCTCTCCCAAATTTTTTTATATAGTCACAAATCCACCTAAAATTTCACCATCGTTTCTGTTACCCACAAATTGGAAGTTTACTTCCTAATTGTCCATACGCATCAGTATAGACGGTTTACTTTTGGTTTATAATATTAACCAAATTAAATGTGTACCACTCCAAATTCTTAACCCGATCGTAACTTGACCCGTTAAAAAGATCCATTATAACAAATCAAATATACCCCAAATCCCAACGACAAATCCTAAGTTTCAGTCTTCTTTATCTTTCACGACAACTGAAATTTGTTTTTTTCTCCATTTTCGAGTATGATTAATATGTCTAAGACTTCCGTTGAATCTTCTCGTCGTCAAAGAGGGAAGATTGTTGGTGTATGAAATAGATGTTGGTGTGGTGAAGAAATTCTGATAAAGCTTTCAAGAGCTGATGATAATCCTTACAAAGATAGAAGTGTTGACAGGAAGGTGATTTTGGTTTTTGTTTTTGCCAAAAACTAGTTTTAGCCAATCATGGTTTTGAAAAACAGTTTTTTTAAAAAATTGTTTTTATAAACAAACTAGTTTTAGCCGATTAATTTTTTTGTTTTTTGATTTTTTTATAAAGCTCATAAACTAGTTTTTATGAAACTAATGTTATTCTTTTCAAAAACCAATCACCAAATTTTTAAGATTTTAGATTTGAGAAGTAAAATCTAAAAACTAAAACTAAAATCTAAAATCTAAAAACTAAAATCTAGAAACCAAAAAATCAAAACAAAAACCAAAAACAAATGATCTATTCACGGCCATAATTAGTCTTATATGGTGATGTTGATCTTGATCTATTTTAGCAAAAATAAAAGCAACTATGATATGTTGATTTTGTTAGGTGATGTTGTTTTGCTGTAGTTAAAAAATGATAACACTTGTTATGGGTTGATGAAGCATTCTTGAGTGAGATAGAAACATGGATTTCAAAATTACAAGTCTTCAACAAGAGGTTTCAACTAGTAGAATTGATCACATGGTTCCATCTTCGATTCTACTAAGATAAAGTTCATTTTTCATGAAACATGGTTAAATTAATAGTATTGTATGATCGACAACAAATATGATAATAATTTAGGTTTCAAGTTTTACAATGTCTCAATTGTTTAAACCCGATAATTCCAAATGATGACTCCAAAAACTAATTAATAAGCATCCAAATAGTGTTGCATAACACCGACAAAAGCCTACTTCTTCTCCTAAATGGTGATCTTAACACAAAAACTTACAAGATCACCATCTTGCTTCTAAGATTAATAAACTCAGTCTGCTTCTAATAAATTTGGTTGAATTATTACTTGACTACATTGCCCTTCAGCTGCTTCCACTAACGGATTGATAAAAATGAGTAATTAGTAGTGAAGACAAATCTGTTATATGAAATGAAAATAAATAAGTTATGAAAGTTAACAAACCTGTTTGTTATGACCAGGTGTGTTACATATTTGACAATGCAATATCCTCTTCAGATTGCGTTGCTTCTTAGTAGGAGATTCGTTCACTCATTTGTTACACGTATTAGTGTTTTTTTTCTTCTTACAACCAGACATTGAAGGTGGTGGAGGGTGATGGAAATTTGGTGCAGGTGTGGACGACAAGAATGGTGCATCTCTTACGGGTACCCCTTGTTATCACCATCTTCGTTTTCATGATCTTTGTCTTCGTCTTCGTCAAGTTGTGTAACAATGGCAAGCGACTATATCTTTGTCTTCGATTTTTGGTTTTCAAAATTTCATGATGTGAGTTTTAGGGTTAAGAATCATGAACAAATGATTTTGGAGGTTTACGATTTAGTTTGTACTTAGTACGAACAGTAATTGGGTCATGAACTGGATCTTAAATGAGTCGTAATAGATTTAGCCTTGATTCATTAATTCTAAACCATCATGTTCAACCACATTAAACCATACATGTGGAATTGGCTTTTTGATTAGTTAATTAAGTTTCATTTTGGGGGCAATTAGGAAATAAACTTTCAATTTGTGGGTAATTGAAAGGATGTAAAACTTTAGGTGGATCTGTGACTATATGAAAGTTTTTGGGGGAAATAGAACGTCTATCCTAATTATTTCCAAATTTTATCAAAAAACTCTTCTTAATTATTTCCTATATTTGTTTTGCTCATCTTGATATGTTTCTCTTTTTTCTTAATATGATGCTTGACGCTACATTCCGAATTATTTACGTTCTTAATTTATTATGTAGTGAGTAATCAGGTTCGGGATTGTAGTAATCATCTGGTTTCGTATTCTCTCGATTAGATGCTTTATTACTCAGCGGAGCCATTGAAGGAGTAGGGGTTGTCGAATGACACCCATGAAATTGTTACAAATATTATATTACATATTTGATTCTTTAAATAATATTAACGTTCTTTTTTTTATCAATGGCAAATTATATTGGGCCACAACTGACCGGCCCAATAGTCAAATTCCCACATAATATAGGCATGGGGACTCGATCATGGGTTATGCAAATACACTGTCTTAAGTGGACTTACCACATGCCACTAGGCTAGATGCCATTTGCATAATATTAACCTTTTTAAAATAAATTTTTTGACCCCATCAAATATATAATTAAATCCAACCCATTCAAAATCTATGACTTTTTAGTCAAATATATCTTGATAAAAAAAGAAGAAATTCAAATATAAAATAAAAAATAGTTATCGTTCGGGACAGTAAACATATTTAACTCTAGCTGATTTATTGTTATTTTTATATTTTTTTCTTTTCTTTTTTTCCTTTTCAATTAATTCATAATTGTTTGTTTGTTACATTAATTTACTTTTAAACCAATCTTTTTTCTTTCAGTTTAACTATATCTGAAAACCACATATTTTATAGAGAAACTGTAATTGATAACATATGAGTTTATAGTATTCAGTTTTAAACAAATATTCTAAAATAAAAAGTAATTTCTTTTTTATCAACAACCGCTATTGTTGCAAGTGAGGTTAAGCTTTCATGAAAAAAATAATGATAAAAAATGAGCCTTAGCTTCTACAACTACAGACCTTCGCGGAATATTTTGAATTCGATTCTGATCAAACAAACAGAAGAATTGAGGTCTCGTTCATATTATTATATATAGCTTGATCTCCAATTTGAAAGATACTTTTTTTTTAATTTCGTAAAAGCCGAGCCAATAGGATGAACTAAAAAAAAAGAGTTCTGCATTATGAACTTTGTATCGCGCACATAACTTAGTCAACTTTAGTCCCATAACTTGAAAAGGAAAGCAATAAATGAGGGGGGGATACAATTCTATTTCTATACGTATCCAATGAAGCTTGGGGTATTTCTGCCCTTCAACTATAGATATAGAAGATATAATAGATATAGACCTTTTTTTTTTTTTTTAAGTATTATACATTCTTTTTGAACGGATGGATCCACAACATGAACAAAAAAAGAGAGGGGGATAAAGGATGATTGCACTTTTTTTACTAAAGATACGTTTAATTTGAAGAATAGAAACTTATCAAAATTAATTAATCCTATGCCAGGAACCAGATTTGAACTGGTGACACGAGGATTTTCAGTCCTCTGCTCTACCAACTGAGCTATCCCGGCCATTACCGATATATCATTCTCATTGTACTAATGGTGACATAAGGATTTAAAGTCCTCTGCTCTACCAACTGAGCTATGCCAACCATTACTGAAGTACCATCCTCATTGCACTAATGGTGGCACAAGGATTTTCAGTCCTCTGCGTGAGCTATGCCAACCATTACTGACAAAGTGAGCTATGCCAACCATTACCGAAGTACCATCCTCATTGCACTACACTAATGGTGACACAAGGATTTTCAGTCCTCTGCGTGAGCTATGCCAACCATTACTGAATTGCACTAATGGTGACACAAGGATTTTCAGTCCTCTGCTCTACCAAGTGAGCTATGCCGACCATTACCGAAGTATCATTCTCATTTTACTAGATGACTTAGGTCTATGTCAACTAAAAGAAACTCAAAAATAGTAAATTAAAAAAGTTTTGGACCGGGAATTTCTTGGATCTTCTAAATAAAAGAAGACTTTCTAAGTTTGAAAATGAAAAATTATATAGATTATAAATAATTCAAATCGATATTTCTTTCTCATTTGTACGTGTATGATATATCCTACAAGACTTGTATCTAATCAGAAACTAAATTGTAGTTTGTAAAAGCGTAGGATGAATAAAAAAAATAATGAATTCTTGAATAACTAAAAAAAAAAAGGTAGGTGTCAAACGCACTCTCTCTTTTGGGGAGTAGAGTTGGGGATAGAGGGACTTGAACCCTCACGATTTTAAAAGTCAACGGATTTTCATCTTACTATAAATTTCATT
>JAKUCM010009367.1:0-16473 GCA_023374145.1 Lepidium sativum | reverse complement strand
TTTTCCTTCACTGTTACGATCTTTCAAAAGATATGTTTTGTAGTAAATAAATAAATAGAAAATGTTATGATTTTCTTATACATGAACATAACTTATAAAATTAGTATCCATAGGATTGGTATCTAAGTTGTATATGGAGAGATATATAAGACGCAAAATGTCACATTTGCTTCCAAAATTTTGTCGATAAATAAAAGAATATTATATGAGTATAGAAATAGTTATATACTACTATAAGCTATGATATTAGAGATGTTGCAAAATTATACGTTTAGTTGTTCTTATGATTTGCTTTCTCTCTAGGCTCTTTACCCTAAGATCTCACTCACGCGTGCCCTAAATTCATGCCTTAAATCCATCCTGATTTTCTACTACTCTCTTTAGTTTTATTACCAGTTATGTTGGATGAATTATATATGTTCCTTGTATATTAGCTTTTAAGTTCACTCATATTTAATTAAATATTATGCTCTTGACAAGTTTTACTTTCTAGATTGCTAGTTTCATATTGTTGAAGTTGAAGGTATAGAATAGAATAAAATTGGTTGTTTTTTTTTTTACCTTGAAATAAATTTGGTTTGTTAATCGAATGAAGCTTTAGTTAAGTATTGTTTTTTCTTCTTCTTAATTTACGATTTCGTGATATACTTACAAGCTCCGCTTGACATGAATACATTTTGTATTAGTTGAAGCTTTTGATATATTGTAAAACAATATCGAACCTAATAAAAAATAAGTAAATTAATATAATAAATACCACGACATTGACCTAGTAGTTAGAGCCTGAACACCACTTGCCAAGGATTAGCATCCAAACTCATGTCGTATCAATCTTTAATAGTAGTAATATATACAAGTACTCAATACTAATAATCAATTCTAATTCTTTTTTGTCAACATTAGATTATAATTAATCGACCCATTAATCAAAAAAATTTATAATATAATAGTAAAATTTGACTTTTAGATGTATAAATACATCTGTTTTTAATAAAATTTACCACTCACTTGCAATTCTAATACAAAATTTACCACTCACTTGCAATTCTAATACTTAAAACTGATTTAAATATTATAATAATGAGATTAAAGATATATAATCGAAAAGAATTGCATATAAAAATCATGTGATGCATGGAACATACATATGGAATTGAATGTGAGACCGCCATTCATCTTTTTGACTAAAAGGATAACAACGCAATTCTCGCTCTCTCTCAAAATTTATATAACCTAAAATATATTGCAAAACATATAGACGACATATTCCCGTAATTATATTACCCAATTTAATTTAATATTTATAAACATGAAATATATAAAATTCTATTGGTATTAGCATTTATATTATACTTGAAAATGTAGATATTTCATGATCTGTGTTATAAAAGTAATGATATTAGTGGAACAAAGCTTAAACTTTTACTTTGTTTAAACACTAAAAATATTAAGTGTCTATTTATGTTCTACTAATAAAACTCTAAATTTATATGATGTGATTGGAATAGTTGTGAGTAATTAGACTATAAATATAAAAATTAGACATCATAATTTATTTTTAATATTATTTATAAAGTATTAATTTAATTAATAAAAGTAAAATTGCTTTTAATGATATTTAATGTTTTATGTTTTTATGCTTGGGAAAGTTCTATTTAAAAACATTAAGATATATCATGCTTCATAATATATCATTAATAAAGTATTAAAAAGAGCATTAGGCTTCATAATATGTCTTATCAATCAAGCTTTTTGTGATGGATAGCATGAAACTTTATCATCCATAATATGACAAAAACATATTTTTTTATTTTTTATATTCTGTACATATACATAATCATAAAAGTAAATATATATATATATATCTTAAAATAATCGTGTTTAAGGTTAGGATTCATATTTTCTTAAACTATTTTCTCTATTCTTTGTTGGTAATTGTTATTTCATTACTAATATACTTGTTCAACTCTTTGTTTTTTCAGCAGTTACTTAAATCAAGATTGTTGTCCATTAAGACAAGACAATCTTCATAGGTGTCCATTGCACTAACACAAACAGGTTGATTGATATGGTCTATCAATATTTTTTTTTAATATTACAAAAAATGCTAATAATATTAACAAAAAATGCTGATAAAGTTAAAATTAGAAACCAAGGTTGCTTTTTGAGGTTTCCAAAACTTGGAACCAGGACTAGTTAAAAAAACCCAAAAAACTATGCAAACATTTTATATAATGGTAAAAACAATTAATATTATAAGGATTACTAAAAAGTATATTGACTAAAAACTTAAGAAAGAAAGATATATAAGTTGTAAATTAAGTGGGATGATTCCAAGTAACAAAAACCACGTGAACTTTGAATTAAAAACCTAATTGATGAGTATCAAAAAACAGTTTATGTGAGAGAGAGAGAGAGAGAGAGATATATACTTTTGTAAGTATAAAAACATTTAGTGAAGAGTACTTATACAAACAATGTTTGGTTTTATTCAAATTGTCATTTTATTAGTTGGACCATTTTCCTCTTTCCTTAGCATCCCGTGCATGTCTTGGATTTTTTTATGTTCTATTTTTGTTGTAAAACACTATTGGCTGCTATATAGAAAATATCTCACTATGGGTTTTTGTTGTTGGTTGAAATTATTCTTACGTATTGCAGTCAGATTTTAATTATGTGTGTGGACCTTCAGATTCTAATGAATGCTTTCACTGCTGTAAAATTATATATGTGATATTAAATTTTTCTTGTATTCTACGAGAACAAAATATTTATGTTTTAGGTCTACACTTGCCGACCAAACTTCTTCAACTGTCACATCTTTTATGTAAGAAAGACAACACTACAATCTGTTCACACGTTGTCATTGATTATAGTTAGTCTTATTATTTTCATTCATTCATATCGAATATATCTCCAACTAGTTCAGCTTATTAAATGATAAAATTTACGCTTGTATAAATTAAACCAATAAACTTAATAATTAAAGTCATTACAATGAGAGATCCAATTATATATAGTACTAAAAAGTACACAAAATAAATAAAGATGGAACAGAAGCCGAGACAGGTTAAGAGAATAAAGAAAAAATGGATCAAAATCTGCAAAGATCAGTCTCTCCCAAATCCCCAATAAAAACAAAGCATGCATTTCGTAATAAACAACTCATCATAAAACGACACATTCTTCGAAAACCTCTCCTCCCGACAATATATCTTTTTTATTTTAGAAAAATCACAAAACATGAATAGTTTCCACTATATACATATATCTATGGATACATACAAGCACTTAAAACGTAAACAGTGAAGGGTTTTATCTGAAAATGTCTTTCTCAGTGAAAAGTCGAAGCTTACGTAGCAACAATGGAGGAGGAGGAGGAGGAGGAGGAACGGGGACTAAGTGTGGTAGGTGGAATCCGACGGTGGAGCAGTTAAAGATATTAAGGGATCTGTTTCGAGCTGGTCTTAGAACTCCAACCACTGATCAGATTCAGAAGATCTCAAATGAGCTCAGTTTCTATGGTAAGATTGAGAGCAAAAATGTTTTCTATTGGTTCCAGAACCATAAAGCTAGGGAGAGACAAAAACGTCGTAAAATCTCCATTGATTTTGATCAGCAGCATCACCAACCACCAACCAGAGGTAACTACTTCTTACTAGATTCTTTATCTGTATCATGATTGTTTTATATATTGTATTTGATGAATGATCTAATATCGTATGTTCGTGTAGATTTCTTTGAAATAGGTGAAGAAGATTGTGAAGAGGAAGAGAGGGTAATAGAGACATTACAGCTCTTTCCAGTGAACTCATTCGGAGACTCCAACTCTAATTCCAAAGTGGAGAAATTGAGAGTCAGATGCAATAATAATAATCAGTATCGTGAATATATTCGAGAGACTAATACGACGACGTTTAGTCCATATTTATCATGTGGAGCTGAGATGGAACAACCACCACCGTTAGATCTTGGGTTTCGATTAAGCTTTCTTTGACTTAATAATGACTATATCACAATTATCTTAATTAATATCTTCAACCTTTTCAGTGATCTTGTTGTATTTTATATTATCCAATGTATGAGTTGTGACATAGACAAAGTTAACTCCTTTTATCTTTTGTTTGTTTTAAGAATCAATATTATGAATTCTATAGTATATCATATAATTCTAGAATAAATAAAATTTTGAACGATTATACATTTAGGACAAATGCCACATAAATTAATGAACTTACCATATATTACATCAATAAAATAAAATAAAATCTCTACAACTCAAAGTCTCAAACGTACAATCAAAAGACGAGAAGATAATATGTTTGAATCTATCATTACTAGTACGAAAAGAAATACTGAAGGAATGAAGTAGAGTACGATCTAAGTAACAGAGTTTGAAGCTGAGCTAACTGGAGCTGGTGATGGTCTCATATGATATTGTGGAGCATTATTAACTGGTGACGGTGCAGGAGAGGAAGAAGAAGAGCATAAAGATCGAATCGGTCCGGGTACAGGAGCTACGACAGGTCCCAAGGAACCTGGTCCTAAAAACATGTAATCTAGTTATACTTATTTACCAATTTTTCCGCTAAATGAAATTCTTTTAAAATCCAGAAAGGAAAAGGATATTTGCTAACTCTATAAAATCGTTTCTTCCGTTCGAGTCTTCATAAAAGCCCTTAAGCATTAACTCTCAAATCAAACGAAAGAGAAAGTAATCAAGGATGTTAAGTCCCGAAGTGTTAGCTTTTTTGGAAATAAATATGAGAATGGTTGAGATTTGTTTGAAAGTGTTTGGAGAATAAAAAAATTGAGAGCTTGTGAGATTTGGAGATTTAGAGAGATTAAAGAGGTCATATGGCTGAGACTGAGAGTGTGTGAAGAGAGATTTATTTTCTCTTAAGCTTTATAGTTGTGATTTACAAGATATATGATGGTGAAGCAACGGTGATAATTGATAAGATGTAGGAGATAGGTGTTCTTTCAGTCTCGGATCAGAATCCTCAAGATCAATGGAATATTGATTTAGGTTGCTCATATCACATGACACCAAAAAGAGAATGGTTCCATATTTTCGAAGAAGTCAAAACAAGACAAGTTCTGATCACAAGTTATTTTTCCAAGCTATTCGATCACAAGTTTGTACATTGAGTTATAACAATATATATAGATAAGACTAAGTCATGGCTTTCTACAAACAAACAATGTACAAAAAGACTAACAATTCCCAAAGAGAAAAGAATTTGAATCCATGATGGTGGCATGACATAAACAGCTAGGAGAGGAGTCACATGTGGTCCTCTTATGTATGATAAGGCTTCTAAAAGAAGCATAACTTTCTCCAAGAGTCATATGGAGCAATGACTCTATTCTTGCACATTCCGTGAAGTGATCCTATTTTTTATGCACATCACAAAAACTTCTTCTCTTGGTACTTTGTGACAACTTGTAACTTCCATTGACTCTATATTTGCATAGTGATAATTATCACAGAATCCTTAATTTGCACAATCTTGAAAGATCCTGGATTTGCAGAATATAACACGAAGTGCCAATATCAAAAGGAGAAAGACAGAGGCGTCCCCGTCAATGTCATGTTCCGGGTTGAGTTTGTTGCCAGATGCGGTGGCTGTGACCTGCCTGGCTCAGATCTCAAGATTTGACCACGCATTTGTTCTGTTTCTGTATTATATTGAGATATCTAATCGTCTTGATCAGAACATTTTTCTCTGCAGAATGCTACTCAGAAAATCCAGCAAGTGTTTGTACACGTGCCTACAGAAATTGCAGCTCACGAAGTCGAGGAAATTGGTATGTCCACATAATAACTCTTTTTATGGTTTAATTTCCTTCTTTTGAAATTGCTTTCGAGAAAAGCCATTGGAGTCCTGCTTCCTGTGTTTATGCCGGTTGGTTGATCTTGAACAGGTGTAGAACATTTGCTTAGAGATGTAAAAGACACAACCATCAGTACCTTAGCAACCGAGGTTCTTTTCTTCACACAGAACTTAGGCATTTCATTATCAAGCTTCTAATCTTGATCCAAATCATGAATGTTTTTCTCAAATTAAAAATGTGAGGAACACATATCAGACTGAATTTATTTGTGAACTGTATTTAGGTCACTGGAAACTTAGTGCTCTAAAGGGATTGGATGCACGACTTCAACAGATTCGGAGTCACCTTGACCTTGTTATCGAAGGAAATCTCCGATTAAACCATGAAATCTTATGCCATCTTCAGATTAAAACACTCCCATAATCAAATATTAACTCTCTGTCATTTGCTACATGTGAAGATAATCAAATCGGGTACAAAACAGGTTAGGTCTCGTTCCAACGGATCTATAACTCTTGTTTCTACAATGGTTATAGTATTAACACGCCATTCCTATATCGAAAGATATGTTTTCTGAATCGATGTTCATTTTCAGATTCTGTAATTTACCTTAAAAGAGATTATATTAGTAGAGGATCTAACATCAATGTGGTGACAAATCATGTTATTGAAGATGACTATAGTCGTACACACCATATCAGCTCAGGATTATAAAAATGTTGTCATGCCAAAGCGTGAATAAGTGTCCACATTGATAGACGATAAAAGGAAAAGAATTTCACTTTTTAAGTTGAGATTTTGTCATAGAAAATAGAAAACTATATTAAAAAGGGCCACCAAAAAAGGTAATTTTGAAGGAAAATAAAGTTGAGCAGTGGCGTAATAATATGATGATAAGCAATAGAAAAATCTTATTATGAAAATTTAGAAATTAAGAACGAACGTGCTTTGTTACGCAATATGCTGCTTTAAGCCTACTTTGGACCTTCTTCTTTTTTGCCTTAACTAAAGTTGTGCTTACTAATTAATTTATCAAAATCAAAAAGGTGTTGTGCTTATTCGAATAGACCTTAATCTTATAATTAATATTAGAAATTTTGTCGTTTACATAAAATTGTTAAATGATATAAATAATATGTTCATGGTTCGGATTAGCCTTAAGTCGTAATGACGTTTCTCCTCGTTATTAAATTCTTCAATTGTCTTTATGATGTTAGCCTTCACGTAGCCGCTTTTATTTATATGTCCCTACAAAAATATACACTATTTTCTATTTCGTGGTAATCCATAACAATGAAATGCATGTATAAATATAATTCAATTCATATATATATATATATTCAAATATCATTTTCACTATAACTTATCGTGATTGTTAAAAAATAATAATTTTAACTGTTATGTAGCAAACACTTCAAAATGTGTCCCTATAAATATTTTTGGTATGGAAAATATCTAGCAAATAGTAGTTTCATTATAGATTAATAATCTTTAATTTTCGTCATGTTGTCGTTAAAGTTATCAACGTCGCAAATCAGAGTCATCAAATAGTGGATATATACACACACGCATATAGTATAGAGTAATGCATGAATGACGTAAGAACATTGAATGTTTTTTGATATTGGTACACATCAGTGTAAGGCATGTATATCCCATCATAGCGACCAGATCGAATGTGACAAAATAACTAAAGAAAGAAAAAATGGTGAAATTAATAAAGCCATAAAGTTGCACCAATAAAGAAAAGAGAAATCAAATTCTTTTCTTAACTTTATTCGAAATAGGACTTTCAAATTGCAATAGCATCTATCACAATTCATGATCTAGATGCATCTTATATTGTACGGATTTCAATCAATATGATTTATTTATATATGAATATGATGGATCATTTGCTTCATTGGGTTTAGCTTATTATTGAGAAAAATCTTCATTCTCATTGTCCCTAGTTATGCCGACTGATTATATGTAAATGATTATTTAACATTCAAATAAATTTATACTCTATATATATATGGACCTCTATAAGAATATTTTCCTATATATTGATAAACGTTTTCATCTTGTCACACCTACATTGCATGTTACTATTATTGAATAATGTCGTTGCAAGTTGCATAATTTATTATGTGACCAGAATCATTCCATATACCTTAAGCTACCGACATTATCTAACTAGTATCTTAAAGTTTATATTCGCATGACAATAAATTTTTTTTTAATAAGAACAATATATATATACATTACTGTTTTACAAAATTTAGACTATATTGGTAGAAAGATTTAACACTATTTTTGGTTCAATAATATAATAATATTATAAAAGAAAAGCAAAAGTATCTTTTCAAATTAACTTTTTTATTAATTTGAAAATACTATATTTAGTTTATATGTATAACTCTTTGAACTATTGAGCACAATTAAAGAGTTAAATAATTTTCTAATCTTATATAACACTAATTTTTGCAATATGGGTTAATGTATAAATAAATTACGAGGCAAAGGAGTAGGTGTAATAGATGAGAAGAATAAGATTCTTTGGTTAAAAGTGGAAAGCAGACTCAGCCTCTATTTTATACCAAAATCAAATTTGCATACTTTCCACCAACATTTTATGTATATTTCCTACTATTTCATCACTTTTTTGGCCCCATATTTTTTTTAATGTAACTTCTTACAACTATATATAATTACTATTACAGAAACATGTCGATCTAGTTTACTTGTTGACAGAAATCTGTCATTAATTATGTGGTGTTGGATTTCTTGAGTCTTTCTTTATATCTTTGCATTTAAACACCGTAAATTAAATTGTGGTCAATCGTTATCGTAGAGCACAAGTCTCTTTCACAACTATAACTCTATCACTAATGTAAATGTAAACATACACATTTTTAATTAGTAGACACGGACGAAATACAGACTCACATTCATGTAGCAAAAACACACATTCTTTCTTTTAAACCACACAACATATATACTTGTCATCCTCTAATTACAGTTTCAAAACTCAACTTCATTCCAAAGCTGAGTTTGCGATTCTATGTTTACCTTAAGCTCCAACATTGAAGGCATTTACTCCGGCGAAGTTAAATGCAGAGTCGAATGAAGTTGGTGATGGAGTTAATAGAGTTTCTGAATATCGATTTTGGCCCATATATATTACTTCTTCCTCAGTATCATCTTTGCTTATAAGCCCTAAATCCGGGAGGATATCTCTATGATCAGAAAAGGAACGGTTGAGATTGGCGTTGAGAAGATTGACGGTTGTGATGTCATGGATGCTTGGTCGGCGTTTGTCTTTGGCTCCGGAGAGCTGTCTTTGGTAATACTTTTGGGCGTGGCTCGCGACTTGTGTTGGTGTCTTTGATACTACGAAGTTTCTTGATATGTTTCTCCAATCTCCTTTTCCGTATTTGAGAAGCCCTAACAGAAATCTCCTGCAGAAGACCAAAAAAAACAGAGTACTATCAAAAAGGGGAATTGCTTGCATCGCAAGAAACCTAGGAAGAGTGACTTGTGTAGAACGAAACCTAATAGAGATCAAAGAGTCTCCTAACCTGTGTTCTTCCTCTGTCCATGGGACTCCTTTCTTTCGATCATGATCAGGTCCTCTGGCTCCATTAGGCCGTTTTCGACACGTGTCAGGGTCAAACCCAACTGGAGAAGAAGAAGCTGCAGGGTAACCAGGAATGGGAACACGTCCTGCTTCAATATCGGAAACATCTTCTTCAAGCTTATTATATTGATTCATAACATCCAAAACAGTCTTTCCAGGAATCATGGAAGCAACTTTGAACCAGCGATCAGGCGAATCTTCCGCATATATGGCAAGAGCTCGTTCAAACATCTTGTTCTCTTCTTTAGTCCAGCTACTACTGCTGCTCGAGCTATGTAAGGTCCTCATCTCTTGAGTAACGAACCGATGGTCAGAGATGGGTAGGTGAGAAAGTGGATGCAGAGTCTCCATAGGTAAAAACTAAAGGATCAGACAGAAGAAAACGTTTCAACCACAAACAGAGCTCAAAAAAGTCCACTTTTTTGTTTTGTGTGTGGAAGTTTGGAGGATTGATTTGTGATATTAGGAAATTATGGAAGCTTTTATATATAGAATCAAAAGGAAAGGAAAATTAAGAATCGTATACTGAGGGAATCAAGGAACCTGATTTGGATTAAAAGCATAGAAAACCGACCTTGGAATCTGACAAAAGAGTCAAGCTTTGAAGAATCAGTGAGAATCTAGAAAAGAGGGTCGTGGAAACAGGAAAGCACAGATGAGTAATTCCTGGGATGATGAAGCTATGATGCGAGAGAGATAGATTGTGAAGGGACGAATAAGAGTAATATAAAAGAGAGAGAGAGAGAGAGATGAGAGTCACTGTAGAATTGGGCACTGAAGAAGAGAAAGGAAAAAGGAAAGGTTTTTCTTTATTGGGAGATTTGGCGTATCTGGATTGGAGAACAGCGAATGGCACCACTCCACTCGGATTCTTGCGCTTCCATAAAACTTTATTTAATTATTGTATTCGGAATACGACAAATTTGTTCTATCGCCTTTTTTCTGGTCCACACGGTGACTAACTATTGTATACCTTTATTACTGAAAAGTGACTATAATTTAAACATAGAAGCGCCTGTAGCTCAGTGGATAGAGCGTCTGTTTCCTAAGCAGAAGGCCGTAGGTTCGACCCCTACCTGGCGCGTTCTTCTTTTTAAGCGAACTGAAGTTATTCTTGGAAATTTTTATGAACAAACTTATGTCGGAAATATTATTTGTGTTCCAATTTCCAAATGCAATCATAATAAGAAAAAAAATGAACAAGAACAAAGAAAACAAACAAACTGTAAACGACCTGAGAAAGTCTTATAACTTTTCTGGTCATCGACTCTTTCTTGTATCACAAGTATGGAAAAATACACTCATTTTCTTTGCAACATATCACAAATTTCAATAAGGTAAATTAAGTTCTCTTTAGCATTTGGGAAGATCATTTGGAGGCGGTGGAAGTTTTTCGTTAGAACCTTTGCCGTCTTCTACAAGAAACGCCATTTTAAGTCCCCATGAAGTATGCACTTCCAAGTGACAATGGAAGAACCAAACACCTTATGAAATCAAAATTAAAATTTTCAAATCTTAATCACTATTAAGAGTCTTGAATCACTCGAATAGGAGATGTGATGACAGATTCGTTACCTGGATTGTCTGCTCTAAATCGAATCGCTGTCCATCCAGCGGTTGGGACACTAACAGTGTTCCTCTCAACCGGATCAATGAGATTAAACTTCTTAGGATCCTTTAAGGGATCGAAATTTCCCAACCCCTTACCAACCACGAAGAAATTCGAGCCATGGAGATGCGTAGGATGACTCTCTGGTGCTATAACACTTGTCCCTTGGATTATAACTTGTACCGTTGAGTTAAAGTCGAGTCTATACACTTTTGTTCCGTTCTTTGTCTGAAGGTTACTCAAACCGCCTGTGTAATTAAACGGCTTTAACGGTCTTCCCGGAAAATCATCGGTGAAAACGCCTTCACTATTGTTGAAATAATGAGCTTGAAGCAAAGCCATTGTTGGCATCACAAAGGTAACATTGTTGATGTCTCCAACAGTTTTTGTTCCGTTAAGACAAGTGGTACACGGATTCACGCCTACTCCTATTGCGAAGAACAACGAATGATCAATCTTTAAAGGAACATTGATCGGATAATCTGGCGAGTTTAGGCTTCTTAATGAGTCTGAGAAGCTTAAGGCAATGCTTGTAGCGTTTATTGGAGGGACCTTGGAACTAGTCAAGGACTGTGTTGTTTTTGTATCTTTATACCGCACAATAGCAGTTCCAGTTGCGTTATTAACTGCAACAACGGTGTCCATGAAGGGAGAAATGGTCATTAAGAAGTTGCCTTGGGGATGATTCGCGGTCAAGATTGCGTTTGTTGTTTGGCCTGGACCTAAGAAAAGCGTGTCGGTGCTAAAGGGTTTAGTGTAACTTGCGTCGACTTCAACGACGGTCAAGTTGTGACCTGCAATCTTGAAAAACAGTTCGTCGTTGAGTGCAGCATTGATGATCCTTAAGAGGTATTTCTTCCCTGTTTCGACATGTAAAGTGTAACCTACGATCGCAAGACAAGATCAACAACAACTTGAAAACATGCCAAATTAAACAGAACTGCTTCGTGGTGAAGGCCAGTCATACCACGAGAGTTGCAACCGGGGGACGGACTGGACTGACCAGTAAAACCGTTAATGGTGTGAGCATCTGAGATATTTGGTGGCAGACCGGATTTTGTGGATTGAGTAATCACAGCTTCAACATCTGATTTCCACCATTCACCTGCAAAATTCAATCTTATTAAACACACTTTAAAAGATGAATTATATGATCTAGTAACTAGCTAACTAAAGGTTCAAAAATCTAACCGAAAACGATAATTTTCTCGGCATGAGGTCGACGAAACGGGTAAGGTACATGGCGTTTTGGAAGAATGACGATGGCACCATGAACTGTGGCTCTAAGCCACGAGATATGAGCATGCCATAGCAGCGTTCCTCGTTGGCCTGTGAGCGTGAAGTTGTAGACAAAATTTCCTCCTGGTTGGACCGGACACTGCGTTATAAAGGCCGGTCCATCAGACCATCCTGTCCTTAGCTGTCTCACACCATGCCTGTAAAAACCCTTGGAGATCAGTCGAGACTTTGAAGGTTCGTGCACACATCATGAAATCATTGAGTCACTCGCTCTCTTTGAATTGTAATTACCAGTGGATAGTGACATTGTAGTTAACGTTGTTGGTGAGGTTAACGATCACATTATCGTCTTCTCTCGCATAAAGAGTTGGTCCTGGGAACTTTCCATTAATAGTGACGATTTGTTTGGTTGAACAGAGCTTGGTCATGTTTTTCATCACTACCTGACTCATAAAAAGAAGCTTAGGTTTTCTTGTTGTTTAAGTAAACCTTAAAATTAGTAACACTTACATTGAACTTATAGCGACGAATGTTTGCCTCAGCCAAACATAGTAGAGAGAGAAACAAAAGAAGAAGAATTTTGGAACAAGTAGCCATTCTCTCACGATCAGCCTCTGCTTGGAACTGAAGTTGTGAATACGAATCTATAAGTGAAGGTTATGTAGATATATGATTTATTCTTACAGTCTTTTTCTTGGTTTCCATTATTGTTTTTTCCTTCAAAACTACATAAAGAGGAGAAAGCTACATAGACGATAGGATATAAATGGTTTGAAGTTTACTTCTCATCTGCAATAGAGACCAAGTAGTTTCTGGCAACACCAGTTTGTGAAGGGTTTAAAATTCAAACAATTAGAAAGTAGCTTTCAGTTGCGACTAGAGACGATTTCAACTGTCAGAAAATCTTTAAAAGGAACTTAAAGTTCATCTTACAATAACATTCCTCCACGATCATTCTCTTCACTTAGATTACAATCCACCTAAAATGGAAGGTTCTTGTCAACTTATTTTGATTACTCAGATTATATCATACGTTAAATAATTTGGAAACAAATATTTAATATCTCACACTGTTGAAAAGAGTTCTAGACTAACATAAATAAACTGTTTTCATGAAAAGAAATATAGAAAGTTCTTGCATAAAAAGACATAGGCAGAAGTTTAGCAGAATAAAGAGGATCTTATGCATCAACGGTAAGGCCACTAGATCGACGTCTAAGCAGCCAAGAGATTTTCAAACTCGCTGTCTTCAACTGCAAGAAGATTTCTCTGTACTCTTTCTTCAGAAACAAATCCAACGCAAACAAGTAAAGATCACTGCCTAGCTCAATCTCTTCCATGGCGTCCAAACACTCAATGCATTCCTTAATGGAATACTCGTACTGCTTAACCACTGCACTCGCTGGAGTCGCATTCAACAACTCGGTATTAAACCTGTGACATTCTGGAGTCACAATTTCAACATCTTGTAACCGAGACTCTGGACTAGGTTCATCATCTTCATCATCATCTCCATATTCACTTCCTGAGACTGGCTCGTTAGTGTAGAGTGTTGATAATGGAGTTGGGTCATGTAGCTGTGGTGATTCCGAATGATGCTCTCGCACTTTCTTGCGATAAGGACGGAAATAAGCTTTTCCTGGTTCTATTATTCCTTGGAAGATGATTGCTAGTTTATCAGCGTGAGGTACGTTCCTCCGCCTGAATTGTGCAGCTCTAGGATTTTCCTGATAATTTACAACGACAACACAGACAAAAAAGGATCAAATATTGTCCAAAGCTTCAAACTTTACCAATTAAACACAAACAAATAAAGGAGTAGCAGTTTTACCTTTAAGTAGTTTTTCCAGTCTTCATCAGTTGCACCAAATTTACGGGTATCTTCATCCCATTTCATGATAGGAGCACCAAGTACTTGACACCAGATTTTCCACGCTTTCCTGGTACAGTCCCAATGATTTTTAAGCTGGGCTCTTGTGTAGTCTTTTCCAGTGTTCTGATTGATGGTATTAAGAATCATTTTCCAACTTTCCTTTGGATAATGTGAGTCAGGTCTAAATCCTTTTTGAGTTTCTTGGATCAACAAATTGAGAAAAAGCTCATGTGAGGACGGAGACCAATATCCTTTGGAGTGAGGAGTCGGGAAATTCGACGCGCTTTGCTTATCTTCATCCCCTGTATCATTTTCTTCATCACAATGCTTGTTTCTTCGCTTCCTTTTGCTACTTGACGCACCTTCATCATCTATGTTACTACCATTAAAGATAATCTCTAGTTTATTGAGTAACAATGGAGGATTCAACCGATACTGTCCAGCATCAGCATTCTCCTGTGACAAATCGAATCAAGTTTTATTATAGCCATAAGAAACAAGCAATATATCACAACACAAAACATAAACCGTTCTTCGTACCTGTAAATAGTTGGCCCAGTCTTCATCACTAGCACCAAACGTTTTTGTCTCAGGATCCCATTTCATATCACTGCATAGAACAAGCCTACGCCATATTTTCCACTGCTTAATCATTGTATCCCAATGATTCTTAAGCTGCTGTTTGGTAAACCTCGCACCTGTCCTTTGCTGAAAAGGTTCAAATATATGCTGCGTTCCAGGCTTATTCCCCAACAGCTTTTGCTCGACGCATAAGTCCACAAAGACTCTGTGGTATTCAGGTTCCCATGCGGCTTTCAGCGTCATATTTCTTTTCTATTTTTGTTTAGATAAGTAAAGACAACAACCAGATAAAAAACATAAGTTCTTTCCAAAATGAGGATTCTATAACAGTAACCAAATCTATACATAATTTCTACAAAATTTGCATCATGTCTGAATCTAGAACTAATCTTAGGTTGAAGCCAGAAACTCATGAAACCACTATTGATCAATTATCCTTAAACAAAGCAATTGCTTTTGATTGGAAACATACATCACTTGTTAAGCAATGCATATATTCCACCAATGAACACTTTTCACAAAAACATCGAAAAGACCACAAAGATGAGAAACCCATATCAAAGATCAATTTTGGAAGACAAACTCTGAAAATTGACTAGATCCAGAGCTCATTCATGTGCAATTAAGGGTTCAGCTCTGTACACTAGATCGAGTGTTCTTTTACACTAACAAGGAAAATAAATACGATTCTGCAACTCGCGATTTGCCTAAAAAATATCCAACGCGAAATTGGGTATATCGCACATAACACTAATCTCACAACGATTGAGAGCCATCAGAGAAGGTGTTACTAATTTGGCCGGAGAAGAAGAACAAATCATTTTTGAGGAAAAAAAAGTAAAACGTAAAACGTTTACCGGAAATGAGATAGAGCGGCAGGAGCGATTCTGATTTGCGACAGTGCGGCTGGAGAATCCCGGTCGCGATTTTCTCTCTCTCTCTCACCCTCTTATTTTGGCGTTTGCGCCGCTCGAGACGTTGCTTTGATTCTTCTGAGATTGGACGTCTACGTCCCATTATACCGGTTAGTCCCGGTTCTCTTTACTGAAACGTTTTTCTCGCGTCGAGTTGTCAGGTTTCCATGAGGTTTTTTTTTTCCAACAATTTGGTTGACTTTACCCATATCTGAAATTTCACCTCTAAAAATCTAACAAAAAACTTGTACTACTGCTTCCAAATATAAAAATATAGTTTACATAGCAAAAATCGCATCAAATGTACCGTTTAAATGCTATGTAGTAAAATTCTCTAATTAAATAGAAAAGAAAAGTAATATTTCTCAATCGCTATACCAAAAATTAAGATGTTATTTTCAACAAAATACCAAAAATTAAGATGTTATTTTCAACAAAATACTAAAATGAAAATGTTAGGCCATATAAATAAAATAACTAATTTCAAAAGATGTTAGATTATAAGTGGTTATTGAATAAAAAGACACGACTATCAAATTAAAAAAAAAAAAACTATTACTTTTTCAATGGGATTCAGCCGCCGAGTCTCAGGAGGGATCAAGATATCTATGATGGTGACGTGGCATACAATGCTGTTGCAATCTAAAAAAACAATAATAAAAGCTCAAGTTTTATTTTTTATTGTAACTTTTTTTTTTATTAAAAATTCTTTTACGATTGTGTTTTAATACTCTAACATTTTACTCATAAAAAATTATTTTTTGTCAGTTATATCTTTTTACTTTAACTTTCTCTC
>JAKUCM010009366.1:0-11338 GCA_023374145.1 Lepidium sativum | reverse complement strand
GATAACAAAGTGTAAGAAACTAAAATTTTCTGATAGATCAATATCTTCACTTAACATTATTTCCATTCGAGTTTGACAAAAATAAATATTTTCTAATATTACTAGATATAACTTATGTAATGCATGGGTTTTGTAAAAATAATTTTGTATATATATGATATTTAATAATATTTATAGAATTTATATGTTTTAAAAAAACTTTTAGAAAGTAATAATAAAAATTATAAATTAAATTAATATTTATATATCTCAATTCATAGTTTATACCAATATATGATTGTGATTAATCTTAGTAGTTATATTTATTTTTCTGAAATTTATTATTTAAATGATAATAAAAATAAGAGAAGCTATATGTCCAAAGATATATATATATATATATGTATTGTGTTTGAAATGTCTTTAAAATACATATATATATATATATATAATTTATTTTTGAATAATGTTTTGTTATTTTTTAAATCATAATTTCTCTTTTTTTTTTAGACGATCTTGATTTTGAAGTCAATTTTTTTAAAGACATTACAATATTCCATGGATAATAGCTTTCAAAAAATTACTTTTTGATTTATCGATGATTTTTGGTAACTTTTTAAAAAATTAATTTTTGTGGTTAAGAACATGTTTAATAGCCTATTTTAATGAATTTCATGGACAATAATGTTCACTTAATATTTTTGACTATATTTTGTGATTTTTTAGTTTTAAAACTTTTTTTTATAAACACATATTAAGATATTTTATAATTTATAACACCCACTAAATCATTGTTACGATATTTTGTGATAGTTTTTGGTAATTTGTAGAATTCAATTTTTTGGTTTAAAATTTAGTTTAAGATAATTTTTGGACTTCCTTTCAGTAACCACTTTTTGACTCAAATTTTTATTTAAGACACTATATGGACTATGACGGTATAACCTTCACTAAATTACTCTTTGACTATGTGTTTCTGATAAATATTGTTATTTTTATATTTTGGTGAAAATTTTATTTTACATTATCCATGGACTATAACATTTATAAATTTATTCAATTTACATTTATTAATTTTTTTTAAAATTTTGTGTGCAATTAAGAAGATGGACAAACTTGAGATGTTTCTGGTGAAATTAAAGTTTTAATTTTATTTTTGTGTTCAATTAACAATCACTTCAATGTTTAGTTACATTCATAATTATATAAAAGTTTCGGGATATAATTAGATTGTTCACCCTAAAATATATTAATATTACTAATGTTACGTTTCTGAAATAACATATGCACATTTATCAACTTTAATGCTTAAGATTATTTAATATTTTGAATATTGTGGTCTTTTAAATTCAGTGTCCTATGGAAAATGCCCAACTTAATTGCCTTGACACTGATCATACTTTCACTCTATTTTGTACTAATTTTTGATAATTAGTAGAATTCTGTTTCTGGTTAAAAACTTGTTTTCAGATATTTTGTGGAGTACAACTTTCAGTAAAGTTGCAGGTATGATGTTCTTGTATCGAGGTCATATTCAGATGCTTGCACTGTTTTTGATGAGACTTTGTGTGGGAAATTTATGTCATGTATCGAAGCTGAGAACCGCCATCCACTTCATCTTCTGCAATAGAGTAACTGGTCTTCTGGGAGCGTTAATGAGAATAAGAACGCTCTTACCAGTTGAATCTATATCCAACCTGAGGCTTGTCATAAAATCCATATCCTATCATTACATCGAGTAGTTTGTGATGAATGTTGAATGATGTGGTGAGAATTGCAGAGCCTGAAACTCTGATTTCTCCCTTGAAATTTGATAGATTCACCTTAATTGGAATCAGCTTCTATCAGAGTCATTAACAACAAAAAAACTGGCAGGAAAATGAGTTACCTAGCCAATCAAAAGCAATGGTGAAAGAGAATCCATTTCCAATAGAAACATGAGCATCAACCAGGTAGTGCGCGCTGTTAGAAAATGAAAAAAGAAAAAACAAGAAGAAACGATTCAATTAGTTCTCAAGATGCTAAAAAATATATAATTCTGAAATTGGTTTCTCACTAGATAGATTCTAAGTCTTCAAAGGACAAATGTTTTGTTGCTATCATCTAAAAAGAACAATTTCTGTCTTATCTTTGCGTCATCAATGTCTTCTCTCAGGTTTTCTTTCTTCTTAGGCTCTTTATGATCTACCTCTTGTCCTCACATCAATACGATAACATTTTATCTCAGACACTAAGAAAATAGTACAGAATGAAGTTACAGAAATTCTGAGAGTTTTTCAGAGTATATTAAGAGAAAAGGGTCGGTCTATAAGCACAACATAAGTCTAGATATCAAGTTCAACAGTGGGGTCAATGTCCATAACAGAAATAGTTAGGAACAACAAGTTTTTGAAAAAAATTATTCATTTAAAGAAACACAAAGTCTAGTGCACTAGATTTAGAACTTTCAATAGATCAAGCAAAACAGAGAATAACACTTATATAGCAAATATTCATTGCCTATTATGGTTGGCAAATCTAGTTTGGTTCAACCGTATCAGATTTGGCACGGTTCTACAAGCATTCACAAATCAAAAAGTAATTCAAGAGGGCAATGATGAAGATTTCTAAACCTAGTGACATACTCTAACACAAGTGATTCAAGAGGGCAGTGATGAAGATTTCTAAACTTTTTAATGCAACATGATACAAAGAACAATACATGTCAAATTTATTGGAGCTCCAGCTACATTTCCTTCTCCAATTCCATTCCCCCACCAACTTCATTTCCTTTATTTTCTATTGGAAATCATAGTAAAATTATATGCTATTCCAGCAAGAATTTAAATTCTAAACCCACCATCATATAAGAAATCAAACACAAAATCTCTTAAGGAAATAGATGGTGATGGTGGTGGTGGAAGAAAAACATCAAAATTTGTTATGTTTAGTTTCTTTTTCTTAAATCAAATTGTTTTTTCCAGTTCAAAATTCTTTGTTTCTCAAAAAGCAAACGTCAATGTCTACAGAATGTTGGTGACAATTTGGTTTGTATCCGTATCTTTTTAAATACATATCAGTATGTTTCTCTGCAGTCTTCTTTTCTTTGACATTTCTCAATTCTTCAATTAATATCAAAGAGAAATAAAAGCATAGAATACTTGAAGAAAATTATACAGGAATGATTTGTTGAAAAAATTGTTGACATCGCTAGCCTATGATGATGAAGTGGCACCATAATAGAATTGATGACGTCTATGGTCTAGAAGGCCACAAACTTATACTTTTATTAGTATACATTTTTTTTTGGTTAAAATTTTATTTTCAATCATTCCATGAAAAATAACATTCAGTATATCAATTTTGGCGCTATCTTCCATAATTTAAGGTAAAAATTTTAGTGAAAAATTAGTTTTAAACATTTCATGGGCTATATACCCTTCACTCATTTTTCACTCAATTTGTTATTTAATTTTGGTAACTTTTGATTTTTTCTTAAATAAATTTTTAAAACATTCCATAAACTATACCATTAGTAAACTTCGGTAAGTTTTAGATTTTATATAATGATTTATTAAGTAAGAAATAAATATTTTAAGTTTCCTTATAATTTAAAATTAGTAACTGTGGTAAATATTGATAATTACTTTTTAAGAAATAAATATTTATTCATAGAGACAACTATTTATAATAAGTTGATTTAGATTTTATATTATCATTTTAATAAAATATACATAAAACAAAATTTTAGTTATTGAATTTGACACGTAAAATAATCTCCTTAATTAGTAATTAGTGAATTCAAGTTATATAATATAATATATTTTATTATAAGTGTATATAATTTGTAAAAGCAAGACTGAATACTTTTGTTTCTAAAAATGAAATGAACTATAGACATAATTACTAAAACCAAAAAATTGAACTGGACATAAAATTTTGGTTTAGATTGACTTTGATTTTTAGAAAAAATCTTCCGTTTATAATATTGATATAAATTTGGTTATTAATTCGATTTTATGAATATAAATATATCAACTAGGAACCGATACTATTTAGTATTAATAATACTTTTGGTTACCTTTGGTTATTCTTGGTTACAAGGATCCATTTTCGAATATTTGGTTACTTTTGGTTAATTTTTGGAAAAAGTAACTATTTAGTTTCGAACCAACGTAATATTATTTTAGATTAATTTGTTCCATCTTTTTGGAACAGAAAAAAAAAAAACAAATTTTAGTCGGTACCTATTAATTATCATATTTTAAAAATTGGACGCTGAAAATCAAAAATCAAAAAAGCGAATGCCATAGATGAAACTATAAAATCTTTTTGTTTACATTTCCTCATTATTAAATGCATTGGAAAACTTATTAATTATTAAAAATAAAAGACAACAATGTGATCCAAAATGAAAATCCAAACAATAATCTTAAGAAAAAGAAAAATACTTTAAAGCATATGAAAATCAAACCATATGATTGATGAGATCATCTGCTTGTAAATCCCACAAGACATTATCCACATTAAACACATGATGTTGCTGTTGTTGATGATGATGGCTCATTCCATCTCCTCTTCCTCCTTCAGATCCAATCTCCTCTTGATCAACCACTTCTCCCTTCAGCTTCCTTCTCTCCTTCTCTTCTGCAGCCGCGGTTTCAGCCACCGCCGTACGTATTCCTCCATGACCTCTCCACGCTGCAATCGCAGGAGACGCTGAGCCATCATTCCTTTCTTCATTCCCAAATGACGAAGAAGACGATCCATATGAGAATCTCTCTCTCCGATCCATATGAGAATCCATTCCCTATATCCCATAGGTTCATTATTCCATTACCATTGTCTAAACCGTCAGTTTTTATCTTACCAGCTGCGTTATTAGCAATCTGGTCGAAGTTGTTCGGGATAGGGTTAGGGTTTGAGAAGTTGATTTGGTTTAGGTCAACACGTTTCTTGGTGAGCAAGTGCAGCATCTCGTCCTTGAAACAACCGAGCGCAGCTTCAGCGAGATGAGAGACCTGAGGAGGATTGAGTGTAGTGGTAATCTCTGCCATTAGATGCGAGAAAGGCTTGTGGGTAACTGGATCTATTCCCATTCCCGACAACTTCTTCTTCAGCTTTGTGTTCCAATAGTTTTTAACATCGTTGTCCGTCCGACCAGGAAGCTGTGCCGCAATCAACGACCATCTGAACCATATAGGTAAAAGACAACCAAACAAGGTTTATGTCTTATATTGTTTCTTGTTCCTCACGAAACTTAGAAACTAGAATCCAACATCAATATTTCAAAACTTATAGAACAATTCCCGCCATTGTGATTATTGTATATACAAAATAAAAAATCATAAACAATCGAACTTCTTAAAAGATATAGACCCACTTATTAGATTTAATATATTAATCTCATATAAAGTTTAACACTAAACCCTAGCCATCCAAATAAATCTCTTATTCAGTTTCTTGTTTCTCAAGAAACTTGTTGATACATTGATCAGCAGGAAAATCAGCATCAAAATATCAAAAATTAAGAAACAAATCCTATATTTATAGGTCCATATATGTAGTTTTATACACCCAAAATAAATCAATTAAAAAAAATCGAATAAATGATCGAAGAAAGATAAAAACCATACCTGTTACCAAGAACAGAGTGAAATTTGACAATGATGTGTTCTTCAGCTTCTGAAAATTGGCCATGTTTGAGATCAGGACGCAAATAATTCGTCCATCGTAGCCTACAACTCTTGCCACACCTCTGCAACCCTATTAGATACCAAATCTTCCGATATATTAATGTACATTATTACAAAAACTTAGTATTACTTGATATAACAAAAGGTAGGGATAATAAAAGTACCAGCATTCTTAGGAATGAGACGCCAATTACGAGTACCATGTTGAGCAATATAAGAAGCCAATTTGTTGTCTTCTTCAGGAGTCCATTGTCCTCTCTTCACATTTTCCTTTTCGCAACATGGAATCCGACCCATTCTTTCTTTTCTTTATTTCTCTTTTGATTCGATTTCTCACTTTAGTTAATTTACCCACTTGAAAAAAATAAAAGAGACAAAAATTGGTTAAGGTATGAAAAAGAAGTTAAAACAAAGATTGCTTGTGTTCAAAAGAAAAAAAAAAAAGATTGCCCAAAAGAATCAAAACTGCCAAACTTTGATTTCTTTAGTTTCTTGTAAAAAAAGGCTTTTAAATTTCAAAAGAAGAAAGGAAATGTATGCATATATATAAAATAAAATTTATGAAAGCATAGTAAAAAATAGCATCAAATGTGCATGAATTGATTAAAGTCTTTAAAGAATTCAACGCTACAGAGCGTGTGATTCCCTTAAGCAGGTTGGTCACCCACTTAACGCCTGGTCAACTCCTTCTACTTTCCTTTTTTATTTCTTAATTTCGTATCTTATCTTTTGAATTTCACTCATTATATCATATCCTTGTGGTATGTACACTTCTATTTCATTATATATTATTCTCTCATATAATGTCTATGCAAACTAAAACTTTTTATTTTCTTTTTGCCTTTGTAATGGATCATTTCTTTTTTAATTTTTGTTAGATGCTATGCGTCTATTCAAATACTGTCTAATAAGTTATTATATAAATAAATACTAATCAGAAAATATTCAAAAACTAATTTTTAAATATTATATATTATTTTAATTTTATATATTTTATATTTTATATTAAATTAGTGTAATGGTTAAATAACTTTATATGAGTCATAGCGTTTATATGAGTCATAGCGATGACCGATTAAACATCCTAAAATATATTTTAGAACAAAAATCATTTTTTATAATTTGTTAGTTTTAATATTCAATTATTATATAATTTTAAATGTACGACTAAAACTTGTTTTATTTTTATTAAAAAGTTTAATAATTTTTTAAAAATATAATATTAATTATATTAAACGAGAATTATTATACTATAAATATTAATCGATTTGATTAGTCACTACCTAACCCCTAAAATATTAATCGGCTATGCAGATAAAATTTATTGAAATAGGATTTGTGTGATAATTTATGATAAGATAGAAAATTATTAGCAAAACGCATAAAGAAAAACGAAAAAATAAATTTAAAAAAAAAAAAAAAAGAGGCATTTTGTTTCATTAGAACTACAAGGAAGAGAAGAAGAAAAATAGTCCTCCTCTTACTTGTCTGCAAAGTAACGACTCCGATTGGAAACTAAAGAACTCAACACAGACTCAACCATCCTCTCAGCTACTCCAGTTTTAACACCAACCTCTCGCGCAAAACAAACCAGAGCGGCTATTCCCACCACCCACATGGCTGCAGCCACCCCAACACTAACTATAGCCGCCACAACAATCGCCACTGTCACCGTCAAAACCGGAACAAATATCAACATCAACGGAGAAACAGCTAGAAACAGAGTCATCGCCGCCACAAAGCTCAAACTCATCAAACCAAAAAGCGGCCCGGACACCGCCACGGCTGCTACGGTTGCAACCAAGACCGAAGAGCCATTTGTCTTCTCATTAAGGGACTATGGCTTTATCTCTTCTTCCTTCGGGATTCTCCATATCAATAGCGTACAGTTAAATGGAACCGAGAGTTTGTAGCATGGCTATATAGAAAAGAAGATGGTGTGGGCTACTGACACGTGGATGCTGATAAGCTACAGTTTTATGACACGTGTACAATGCTAAAAAACTCTGACAAACGTTTATCTATCCACGAGGCTTGCGGATTTGAACAACACTGAAATAATCGAATCATATCTAAACCAAAAGCGGACTAATTTTAGCTTTAAGACTAAATTTGAAATTAATAAAACTAGAATTAATATCGTTGAAAACTATACCAAAATAAATAAATCATAACGAATTATGAGATAAGGTAAGGAAACAACTACAAAGTTATCAGTGACAGAAATCCGACAGTAATACGTGGCACATACACCAACAAAAACCCTCAGAATTCTGGGATTCATATAAAACATTCATTAGTTAACTGTTTTCGTACTTTATTTTTCGAACCATGACTGACAATACAACATTGACGCACGTTTCGTAAAAAAACTTGCTACTGTAAGCACAAGAATCATTTTCTTTCCTTTTTTAGTGAATACATGGAGTAGCAAAAAAAAAGGATTTGGTGAAGAAAGCTTAGCTGTAATTTGATTTAGCAATTTGAGGAAGAGATTTGAGAAGTGAAGGTGATGGTTTGCGAAGAGTGTGATTGAGAAGTAGCATTAAAGTGAGAAGTGTTAACGCTCCTGCTTGGTGTGCACTTCCTAGTGAAACCGGAACATAACTCAAAAGCGTTGATACACCTAATGTCACCTACAAAAAGCGAAAAGAAACCATCAATGGTTTTGATTACTTTTTCCATGAAAGTTTGTGTTGATTGATTAACCTGAACAGCAGTCATTCCGACAGTGCTTCCTATCAAAGCTTTAACAGCTGGATGTATGTCTAGCTTCCTCGTGAACCACCACATTGTTCCAATTGCGAGTAGAGTTGTAGTTGCGAGAATCCGATGATCAAGCTGAAATTTGAGTAAGGTTTCAGTCTTTCTGGAACTTTTCAAGGAGAATGAGAAAGCTCAATTTCGATGGAGTACCTGAACAGTTGCTGTGTTCTCAAAAAAGTTGCGTATAAGTGGTTCCATCTCAAATATACCATCAGGGATCCATGTATCGCCCATTTTTGGGAATGTGTTGAATGCACGACCCTAAGATTAACACAAGTTAAGAGATCTATGTACTAGGATTCCTTACTGTACTAAGATAAACAGATGCTTATTTAAGTTTCTAAGTTTTCTTACAGCATCATTTCCAGCAACAAAGGCTCCTGAAATCGCAGTGATACCAACAATCAAGCTTACTGGCAATGCAAGCTTCTTCACTTTAGCTGCTCCACGAACCCAAGCCAGTGACTCAGCTGGTGGTTCAGGCATAACAACAGAGAGAGCGGTCCAGAAAAGTCCACAATAAATAGCGAAAGCCGAGGTTAGGTGAGCTGCAAGACGATATGGGCTTACCCTTGGTTGCGAATATTCAGACGGCGGCTCCTACACGACCAAACAGATCACAGGTTACACAATATACAGCATGTAACAAATCCAATTAGCTGATATATGATAGTACCTAATGTTTACCTCCAAACCACTTTTAACCATCCACCAACCAATGAAACCTTGTCCAGCACCTAGTGCAAATAAACCAGAGAGCTTAACTGCAAGACGTAGAGTAATATACCCTTTACGCAGAAAATATGAAAATGGCAAAGCAAACATGATTCCCAATCCTCTTCCCCACATTCGATGAGCATACTCCATCCAGTATATGAACTTAAAATCTTCAAGATTCATCCCTTTGTTCACACTGCAAAATCACCAAATTTCAGCGTATGTAAGGTCAAGAGTCTGTCCAACGACTGAAAACGCAATGCAAGCAAGATATAAAATTGCTCACTGACCGCTTATATTCAGGTGAGAGCTTATATTTCTCAAATTCCTTAACCCATGCTTCATCTGACAGAGGAGGGAATTCACCAGTGAATTTCCAATCAGTCATTGATAAACCAGATCGAGTTAATCGGGTTACTCCTCCTAGTATTACCATGCTAAAAACCCAAGCAGCTGACCCAAAAAGCCATATTCCAACCCCATTTACGAGCTTGAGGTCCTCCAGAGACGAGCAACTTTAAACCCTCTTTACTCTCTGAGCTAATCGACGCTACAGTCGACATATTCCTAAACAATGGCGCATTTTGACCCTACAGAAAACAAGATCTTGATCAAGCCCAACCTTACAAACAAAGGGAAAGCAACTAGAAGAATATCCGAATCGTCTAATAGTGACCAAAATCTCAACTGAACATAAACAATGATCAAAAGAATCAACCTTTGGGCAATGTATTGACGCTAACATGAAGAGAAATGAAAGCAGAAATTACTTTGAGCAGAGATCGGAGGCCGTAGAAGGAGTTTCTAGGTAGAGGAGAAGACGAAGCAGAAGTAGCTGTAGCAGCAGTAATTTGAGAGGTGAAAACTCGATGAGACGAATTGGTGGATCCTCGAACGATTCCACTAAACGCCTCCTTGTTCCTCTTCAGAACCGATCCCACCGCCCGAAACATCTTTTCTCTGTCTCTCTCTTTCCCTAAGGTTTAAGCAAGGTTTTGTTCCGGGTTCGGGTTGTGCTGTGGTGGCTATTTTGTAGACACTAGAAATAGCAAAATAAAACGACATGGTGTTGATCCAATTATTAAAAAATAAACGACATGATGTCTGTCATTAAAATAAACAGATGGCGCAATGTTTAATAATGAATAATGGAAACAACAGATGCGATCGGGAAACTAATCGAATCTGGTTCATAAAAAGTTGAAAGGTGAAGAGGCCAATCTGATATAACTGTTAGGATGCTTCAATAAAGACCGAGTCCTTGAGCATCTTAACTTTAGCTATAGTAAGGTTAAATTTGATATCTGAATACAAAATAGGTCTTTTCTTTTTTATGATCGTTTTCATGTAATGTTAGTTGAGATACGATACTCTAGTCCTATATTTCTATATTGTGTTTCACATACTCTAGTCCTGACATTCGCTCCAACCTGTTGCATCGACCCGTAGCTCGTGACTTGTGGGAGCATATTAGAAAGAGATATGCAGTGAGTAGTGGACCAAAGCAATTGCAGATAAAATCAGATCTACCAAATTGTAAACAAGGAACGCTGTCAGTTTGAGATAGTGTTGATAGCTATCGTCCTTTGCGAGTGTGTAAGTGTAATGGATGTACTTGTGACAATGCCTTGCAGCAAGAGGACAGAAAACATCAGTTTTTGTATGGACTGGATGTTCTCAAATTCGGGACAACTCGGGTCAATGTTGCATCAACTTCGATTTCAGCTGAACGAGCTAATTACGTTCTTAGTGATAGCGATCTAGATGTTGTAGTTGGCTTGACTGATGAACAATGGAAGACATTCATATCACTTGTTAACACTAAAATCGCTCCACCTTAGACTCATTCTGAAACTCTAACAGGTACGTGTTCTCAATCACCTGTCTCTTGGGTTTTGGATACATGTTGTACTCATCATATGACCGGTAAAAGTGAGGCTCTGCAAAATATACGCAGTAGAACTCCAGTTTTAGTGGTATTGACTAATGGGAGAGAAAGGTTAGCTAATAAAGAAGGAATGGTTGTGTTAGGGAACTTGGTTTTACAGGCGGTATTCTTAGTTGAAGGACTTAAATCGGATTTGATTTATGATGTTCAGTTGATGGACGATACTAGATGTGTAGCACAAATGGCCGATTGGTTTATTGTTCTCCAAGACCGCACTACGATGATTGGAGTTGGTACCTGTTTAGAGTCATGG
>JAKUCM010009365.1:0-28066 GCA_023374145.1 Lepidium sativum | reverse complement strand
GAGAGAGATGAATTTATTAGAAAAAAAGAAGTAGATTTAATTACATAAAATGAAGAATCAAAAACAACGAAAGAAGATCAAAATTGTTGTTATTAGTATTACAATGTATTGAATAAACAACAAATCCCCTATAAAATACATAGAACAAAGAAAACCAAAGTCAACATATGAAAAAATCAACAATATGAATTGGGGAAATATATACTGTCAAAAACTTTCTATAAACGATAACTACTAACTTTGTGTCTCCCTGTCACGTAACTAACAACTATCGATCTGTCCTTATTTTATAAAATAAAGTTTTTTTAAAACAAAAAATATTAAGAAGCATAAGAGATGATATATCATGTGATACTAAAAGCTAAAAGCCACCTCGAAAGAGAGAAAATGGATAAGGCGGTGTTTTTGGTGGATTTGACTCTACTACTCCTCCAAACGTCGCCGGAATGTACCCACATCCTCCGTTTACACTTTCCGGTAACGATAAACTCGAAGTCAACGATGATGACGTGGAAGTTGAAGAACTCGAATTTGTAACTAAACCGGTTCCGGTTTCGTAATTACCCAAATGACCCTTTTTGCATCATTGGAACAATCCACCCAATTGAATTCTCAGGTGATTGTGATGACCTAAAAAGCTTCCCTTCTTCTTCTTCATCTTCTGATTTCACTGTCGAAATCGTGACACGACGCTTTTTGTTTGTCGGAAACTTGTTGTTGTTGTTGTTGTTTTTGTTCGTTCTTTCTCAAGCATCATCTTTGGAAGAAGATCAGGATCTTCAACGACTTTATAGAGAAACGCCATCATTTGTTCTGGTCTTTTCTCAGTAGCTTCGATCCTCTGATTCATTCTTTGAATCTCTGCTTCAAGCTCTGTTTGCTCTTCTTTCAACCGTTCGATCTCTCTCACAATCTCCTCCATCTTCCATATCTTGACCGTACACTCCACGCGCGTGTTTCCTACGGGCTATGTTATTCAACAAGTGTTTCTGTCCTCTGAGGAAATGCTCGTTTGCAAACTCCCATCGGTCTGGATCCACTTTTCGAAATCCCTGAAAACAAACAAACATAATTAGTAAAAGAAGAATGGTTTGATGTATGTATCAAATCTTAAAGATTGGAATGATTACATAAGTGTTGAGTTGACGAACGAAGCTGCTGAAATTGTTGTGTTTGAAGTAAGCAGGTAAGATGCGATGAGAGAAATGGAGAGGATCAACGACGATGAAACTGTTGTGAGCAGGTCCCCAAGTGATGAGCCAATCGGTGGATGGATCACTAACCATTTGGTATGTCTTCACCACGAAAGGAGCGATCACGTTGTTACTCTTATCGTCTTCCATCTTTTCTCTCTTTGATTTATATCTTTGTTGTTGGTAAAGAAATGAAGGAGAGGTTTTGTGGATTTATATAAACAAAAATAAATAGTAACTTAAGTCTTCTTCTCACACTGAGATGCTGTGACGTGGCTTGCTTTTTGCTGCTAACGTGGCCACCGAGTCTTTTGCTTTTACATTGTCACGGGTTTACTCTCGGTCCCCATCTTCCATACTCTCAGGTTCTTTGTATAATGCAACCAATAATCTAAATTTTAAACTTGATTTTTTTGTAGCTTATGGACAATAAATTATATTGGCCCATAAACAATAACCAAATTCCTACCTAATTTAAGCAGGATAGTCTATTTACCAATCATTTTCCTCTCTCTTTTCACTTTTTCTTTTTTCTTACCAAAGAAATTAAACTTAAATTTCAGCTAACCTCAAATCAAAATACTCTTTCCATTTCTGCTTACTTGTCATATTAAACATCTTACATATAATGTTCTTATTTAACTTTGTTTATTTGATTAGAGGTAAGTAAGATAATTTTATATTGAAAAGTATATTAAAAATAAAAATAACAAACTAAAATAAAATAAAAAAATTTAGTTTAAAACGACAAGTAATATGAAACAGAAAAAATATATTATTTAAAAATTGAACATTTAAGAATTAAAACCAACTCGGTTCAGTTTTAATTCCAGTTTTGCTTCGGATATAAAATTGTAAATATAAAACATTATGATATATTGTATACACAAAAATATCTAAATTTTTTGGATATTTTCGGATACCTAAGATATTCTGGTATCAGGTAATCAATAGTAAATGAAATTATTAAAAGAATTGTATATACCATATATGTTAGATGCTTAAATTTTGGTAAGTATTTGTTTTATGAAATTATGTTACAATAATGTTAGTAAGTATTCGTTTTATGAAATTATGTCAGATATTTTTCCTCTCCTTTTAATTCTTTTTAACCAAAGAAATTAAACCTAAATCTTTTTGATAAAAAATCTCAATAAAATTCACTAAAACTCTGCAAAAACTCATAATTTTAATTATTGCTCTTTTTGATGTATAATACTTCTGTGATTTTGTTTTTATTAAAAATACTTTTATAATATTCATCATTATCTTTTTGCCTCTGCTTATGTTCTTCGTTGATTATTTTTGCCATTTCTGAGGATTCGATTTCAAGGCATGAATTTCTAGTCATTGATTCTAAATTAGATTCTAAATTAGCTTCTAAATTCATCGATTCTCATTCAATGATTCACGATTTTTTTAAGGTTTTTTCGTAATCGAAAAAAATCTGATATTAATCATGTTTAGGATTGTAATATTCAATTTCAGATTTAAAACTTTTAAGTTTGGTATTTTCAACTTCAGTTTGATATTAATCATGTTTAGGTTTGTGATTTAAGCTACATGATTACTCGATCTGTGATTTGCGTAATCTATTAAGTGATTTCGATTTAGATTCATTTATTCTTTTTCGCGATTCAGATATCTTTATTTTTGTTTCCTTCATGTTCTTCCCGCATTTTTTTTGGCTCTTTTTATATTTTGGCTTACAAAACCTTATAAATTTACTTTTCTTTTAGGTTTGTTTCATATCCAATCTCCATATTATATTTTATAGGGCTTTAAAGTACCATTATAAAAACTACATATTTGTTTATACGTTTTATAAGCTTTTATAGGTACGGTTATAAAAATTATATATAAGTACATTTATAAAATGTTTTGACTCTTTATAACTTGACTTTTAAAACCTTATAAATTATCTTTTGAAATCTTTTAAATCTTTGTTTCGTCTTCATGTTATGTTTTATACGGTTATTTAAACACATTTTTATAATCTATGTGAGACATTTTATGCGTTTTCATAAGTTGTTTTATAAAATATAAAATATTACCTTTAAAACTCTAAGTAAGAAATGCCGTAATTTTTCTCTTTTTCCCTTAACTTATTTCAGCATCTTGTTTCTCTTTTTGTTTATTTTGAATTCGTTTTCAGAAAAAGCTCTAACTAGTTTAGTTTTGTTATTTGATTGTCTCTTTTATCATTCTTAATTTTATTCATATCTTTATTATCAATTTGTACAACGACAAAAAAAAAAGAAATCTTAAGTTCTATAAGGATTTATAATCAATCTTATAAATCAGTTATCTGTAAAGTTTTTGTAAACAAACTTTGTTAAAGCTTTAATGTCTACACCACCAATAAAATAATGATATGTAACAACCCATTTAGTTATCAGCAGAAAATTCAATTTCAGAAATAGTAAAATTCCTAAAATTTTGAATTTTTCAAAATCTAAGCTTAAATATTATAAAATTTAAGTTTGAATCTTTGAAAATCGAAGAATAATAATCAAAATTAAAGAATAATAATCAAATCAAAAAAGAATAAAGAAAATAATCAAAATTAGTTTTGAAGAGATAAAAAAAATCAATGAACTACCAAATAAATTTCACAAAAAGATGAATTATGGAACATGAGCAGTTGAAGATGAATCACATGAAAGAAAAATCGTTAAAGATGGATCATGTAAAATAAATTGTGATATCAGAAAAGTGAAGATAGAAAGAAAGTGGAATCGTCGTCGTTTGAGAACTAAAAAAATGTATTTTAGTTATTTTTCAAGAACATTTTCTAAAAATATCAAAAAACAGAGGCAATATTAAAAATATCCTGCCTCAAGATATATTTTGCAATTATCCTTTAAAATTTTCAAATTTTTCATTATTATTTTGTATAATTAAAAAGTCAATAAAATTTTTAAAAGTATGAATCTAATAACAACCCCTTTTATTTCCACCGTCACATGTAGAAATGTGCTCTAGATATAGCTCTGGTTTTAATTTTAGTTTTAGCATCTTTCACTAAGTTATGTTGCTTCAACGTACACCTAAAACTAGTATATTTGATAGAATAACTTTTTTTTTGGAAATACCCAAAAAAGCTTTCAGAAAGTACAAGTTTATGAATTTAGAAAATCAAATTTATATGAATAGTATATATTTTTTCAATTAGATCAACAAATCTGATTTGTGGTCCATATATTTTTTAACTCTATACAATATTATATGTGATGACTCTCTAGATTGTAAGTTTTCCCACTTATGATTGTGCTTAAAATTTTGACATAACATAACAAATTTTTTTTTCAGGTTTTAGCAGAACAAATATCCTAACATAAAAAAAAAACAAGTGGGGATACCACAAGCTTATCCTGAGGTACATCATTGAAACAATATTTTTTGTTGTCGCATATCTATAAGACAATCTAATGATGGAGAAATGTATTTTTTGTTTAACAAAAAATAACCCATTTTTCTAAATAACCACAGGTGTTGCAATTTGCAAGACTTATCTGATTATTTAAGTATCATAAAATTTTGATAAGCATAAACGAGTACAATGGACAAAATATTGCTTGGTTAAGAATCAAAGCACATTTAGTTCCAATCACACGCACCAAAGGCATTATTTTATTGTTTTAAGCTACCACCAATAAATCCAATAGCAAATTAGCGATCATTTAGTATTTTAATAACTAGATTAATTAATCTCGGGAACGTGGGTCGAATGCAAACCACATATTACGTATGTTATAATAATATTTATAGTTTCAATTAAACAACAATTTTATAGCATCAAAGCATGGTCCTTAATTAATGAGAGAGCCTAAGAGAGAATGACCTCTCCTTCAATATTTTTTTCAATTTTGTCTCTTTTTGTTTTTTATTTATTATATTGTTTCTGTTTAATCGAATCTTACAACTTTGATTTAAACAATAAATAATGTTTTGATCGACAAATGGGAGTAGCTAATCCATAAGCTATAGTTTTCGTGTGTTTAGTTTATACTTTATAGAATAACCTAGTGACAATACAAAGAAAAAATAAGTCAAAATGATTTTGGTAGCAAATTTTTAGTCAAGAAAATAAAATAAAGAAAAATTAGTCAAGATTGTTAGATTAACCAAATCTTTTATCAGAAAAGAGAAAACAAAAAGATTATGAGATTAATTACCTCTCTATTACGATTAGTCTATGATTGGTTAAAATAATGTCTAGGCTTGTCATGTCATACCTATTTTTGATAATAAATTAATGCTTTTGTCAACTTACAATTAATTTATGTGTTTGTATTATAATTTAAAAAATACTACTAATACTTAAGCTTCACTTCATAAGTTCAGAATAATATTGTAGATTGACGATCCAGATCCCCAATTAGTATATTGTATCGTGAACAAAACCATAATTGGTCAATAACATCGTGATTTGTTCTAAACCACGACTAATCTGAAATTTTAACCGTAGTTGGCCAATTAAACCATTATTTGATCCAATTACAGACCCATTAAACATTCCGTCGACCAAATTTCAATTCAGTTCCCAAAATCCCCAAAACCCGTAATCACGAACCCTAAATCCGTAAAATTGAATTCGATTTGTGCAGATTCGACAATGGATATCGTCGAATTCGATGGAGAAATTCGATAGATATGCGAGAGAGGTTCGATTATGATGTTGCAGAAAATATGGAGTGTTTCATTGAAGAGCCTCCAATCCACCATGATTGTGTTCCTGACAGTGAAAGTGAAGAAAGTGGAGACGATGACCACGATGAAGAGTTGGGAGAAGGCAAATCTAGGTAGAAGAAGAAAGCCCACTCTAGGCCGAAGAAGCAAAAGATTCGAAGAGGTGATGGCCATTTGTTTGAAGGTCAAGAGTTCTTCTCTGGTGTAACTTTCAAAGAGACCGCATTGGATCACGCATTGAAGAATTGTAGGAATATTCGGCAAACTAGATACGATACGAACAAGCGGTCATTCGAATGTGTAGGTATTGGATGTAGTTAGAGGATTTATGCTTCCACTAGAGGAGATTCAGACAAATGGGTAGTTAGGTATTTCAAATCTAGACATAGTTGCCATCAGAATGGTCAATGTGATATGTTAAAGGTGCCAGTATTGACTACGATGTGGTTAGATAAGATTAGACAAGAGCCGGATTACTATATGCCAGAGAAAATAAGGGAATTGGTGTATGAAAAGTGGACGATTAAAGTGATTAGGCCTCAGTGTCAAGCAGCTAGGAATATGGCCTTAAGATGGATAGAAAAAGAGTATGATGAAAAATTTGAGAGACTAAGAGATTATAGTGCAGAGAGGTAGTATTGAGAGGCACTAAGTATTGGTCTGTTACCAATGAAAGGAGACTCCAAAAGTCTGCTCAACCTCCACAACCAGGAAGACCGAAGTTAAACAAAAGAAAGAAAGGAGCAAATAAAAGTCCAACAAAGAAAAGGATTATGCATTGTGGAATATGCAAGTCAGCTATTCATAATGCTAGGTATCACACTGGTAAATGAGCTAAGGTAATTGTAATTGTAGCTATGGTTATGTATGAATTATTTATGATTATATACTGTTGTTAACTTGACCTTTTGGTTTTAGGAGGCTTCACATGGAGACTCTTCTCAAGATCAAGCTTCACAAGGAGTATCTTCTCAGGTACAACAGTCTCAAGAAGTCATCACTCAAGCATCTCAGTCCCAACCCAAGGAGAATCCAGAGTATTGAAGAGGAAGTGAAGACCTGCAAGCTTCTATTATGTGTTCATTAGGATTCGTAGCTTTTGTATCTAGATCTATAAGATCTGGTGGGATATGTTTTCTAGATCTGGTTGTACCTTTTGATGTTTACTGCTACTTGACATTTCATCAATATTAAAGGATACTATTTTTTGTTGTTGGTTTTGTTGTTGTCTCCACTAACACATGGTCCTCACTAACTTTATGTCTCTATTGTGACTATTAGTCAAACTCTCTCACAATCGAATAGACAATCAATCGAATTCGAAAAAGACAAGCACCTGGAAATCGCAAAATCGAAAGACCCAAATTAGGGTTCGTCAATCTCTTCCCCAAAATACAGAACGAAGAATAAGATCCGACATCCACTTGGTTTAATAAGCGGGTCGGTATATACCCATTTGATTTACGTGCACAATGAACCGATATTAAACTCGGTTTATTCGGTTCACGACATGGTATACCAATTCAGAGGAAATTAATTTTGCACTTTTTGTTGGGGAAATAGATCTTTCAGACTCACAAATGTGTAAATGGCTTTAGGAATACTTCTGCATACATTTAGAAGTTTTCAAAACTTTCGAGGGAAATTTGGATCGTCGACCCTAATATTATTTGTCGGTAACAAAATAAAGAGAGCGATAATATTAGTAAAACAGTATATAGTGACGTGGTGCATACGTGGCATTCTTTTGTGCAAACGTGGCAATATCATTTTTGTGCACTAGACACATTTGGGACCCAACCATTGTTGCTTTTCACAGATAATAACGCGTGTGCGCGTGAGATAGTGACATGGTCCTCACTGAGGAACGAATAGTTACACGACACGTTATGTAGAATATTGATGCTGGCGATCGAGTGTTTTGTCCTTTTTTTTTCTTTCTAAAATAAATTTATTCATTACATTGCGTAGTTCAGGTATACGAACTATATTATTAAAAGTTATGTAGTACGGATTAAAAATTTGTTTATTAAGTGATTTGACATCATTTGATACGTCATCCAGATAAAAGCTCACTATATATAAGCAAGGTATTCAATTAAATTAATATTAATTCTTCAACTACATGCATTATAGATACGTTCTATAAATTATAGAATTGAACTCAGCTGTTTAAGACTTAGAATGTTTGAAATTCACTACTTGTGAACTGATCATGTTTCGTTTGTTTTTTCTGATATATGAATGGTAATTATATTTTTCTAATTGGTCAACAAGGTTCGAAAACCTGATTTATAATTCAATTTTATCCCTAAAATCTTTTATTAACTACCATTTGAATTCTTTTTTTTTCTACTGGAATACAGAAACATAATTTTGCTTAAGATTATATCAGAGGAATGTGAAGTTGAAATCTAAAATCGGTAAAATACATAAATATCCTTAAGAACTAAACTCTAAAAGAGGATAGCTACAATATAAACAACATAGATCTAGCAAAACTAGAATGAATACATAAAGGAAATCCAAAAAAAATCCAAACCGACTGATTAAAGTCATTACAAGGCGATCTTTGAACTCCTTAGATCACCTCCAATGAAATTTTTTGGAGGTGGTTCTTAAAAATAAAAAAATTCTAAGAAAAGAAGATAAAGAAAGATGGATATCTTAAAGTAGAGATTTTAAAAATCCATCTCTTAAATAATAAAAGATTTTTCATACATATGTATTCTCTTATTGATTAATTTATTTTTTAAAATTAAAATTTAATTAACAAATATATTATATTAAAATATTAAGTGTTATTAGGTAAAAAACTCAAATTAAGATCCTCTTAATTGGAGATGTTTGAGGACAGGTGGTCCAATTGTGTAGTCACTTGTATAGTAGAAAGAGATTTAAAAATTAATAGACTAGTTGAAAAAAGAAAATTGGAGATAATCTTATAATCTAATTTTAGTATAAAAATAGAGTGAGATAGGCATTTAGTTTGACGAAAACAACTGAGATAAAATGAAAAAAAAAACACTTGATTAGGGATAAAATGTTGGGCCGAATGGTTTTAAGCCCATAATACTTTTTGGGTCTCTCAGTATTAATAAATCTATAGATCCCAAATTTGTTCGCGCTGGTGCCAATCACTGGAAAATCAAAATCCATTTTGCCTCCAAATTTATAGTTCACAATTTCTACGGATCGAGTTTCTGGAAATCGGAACGAAAGTAAACAAAGCAAGTTTTCGAAAATTTGGAGATTTCTCAAGCAATGGCTCAAGCAGCGAGATTAAGCATGCGAATGCAAAAGGAGATGAAGCTACTTCTCTTCGACCCACCTCACGGTGCTTCGTTTCCGCACCTATCTTCAGCCTTTGTTGGCTCCGGTGATTTTTCAAATTTCTCCACCATTGATGCTCGTTCGCTTTTCACCTCCTTTTACACTTCGATTGATTAATCTTTCTATTCTCAGTGCTTATTTTTGCTTCGATTGATTGATCTTTCCTTTTATGCCAATGGAATCTTCAGCGTGAAGATACAAATTCCTCAGAGGTACTATTCGACAATATGTTTCGGTGTTTGATTCTTCTTCTTTTCCTTTTGCGCTTGATGAGAGTTTGGCTCTATCGTTTATGGATTTTGGTGTTTTTTGTTTTTCTCTCAGATATCCATTTCAGCCTCCAATTGTGGCCTTTGCTACACCAATTTATCACCCAAACATCGATCATAGTGGCCAGATTTGCCTTGACATTCTAAATCTCCCTCCCAAGGTTAGAGAGTTTGTTTGAGCCTTTTCCTTGAGGCTTTGTTTTTATTGATATGTTGTACGCAATTCCTGTTAGGTTTGCTCTTCTGGCTAGAGATATTATGGATTATTGTTAAAACAGAAGCTCAAGAAGTTTTCAAATTCATGTCTTGTCTGTGTTCTTCTGTGAATGTTCATTGCTTGAAAATTCATAAATGTTATTCATAAGTAGTGATTGAATAAATGGAATTGCCTTTTATGAATCTTTGTTATAATTGGGCTTTTCTCCTTTTCTTGAATACTGTTTTGAATTGAAGCAAAAGTGCTTTCCTTATGTAAGTAAATAACAAAAATGTTTAGTTTTCTTATAGGGTGCTTGGCAACCATCTTTGAATATCTCAAAAGTCTTGATGAGCATCAGATTTCTGCTTTCTGATCCGAATCCAGATGATGGCTTGATGTGTGAAGTAGTAAGTCTACCTGTAACACACACATTTTCTCTGATGTTCTCTCTTTTGATCTTCTAGTATTTGCTTGTTTCTTTTGTTCTCAGAGCAGAGAATATAAACACTATAGACAAACTTTCGACTTTAAGGCACGAGAGATGACTGAGAAGTATGCAAAGGTTAAGGCTGATGGAAGCAGCACCAGCCTCCAAAATAAGGTGCATAAATAGTTATTCTCACATCACTAAATCTGATTCTTTAATGAGCTGGTAAGTAAAACTTAATTTTGTTTCTTAAGAATCATGGAGACGAGAAGGTTTCTGAATGTGGGAATAGTGTTTTAGCTGGTAATGAGTATGCGATTAAGCTGAAGTTAACAATGGATTCCTCCAAAAGCATAACAGGTACAGAGACTTGTGACACTTCAGCAAAACATATACCATATAATAGCCAACTGGTTCAGTCAAAGTCTGGAAATGGGAAAAGAAAATCAGTGATTGATGTCTGGAAGGCGAATACATCTGGTACAAATAGTATAAAAACCAGCAGAAAGAAATTATCCCCTGCCTTGCGTCCTCAATCTTGAAAGAAAGACTTGTGTAGTGAAGAACTCAAAAATGGTGTTATAGTTGCTTCCAAGGAAATCAATAAACCACATTCAGATAAAAAGAAGCGTTTTCTAGGGATGAAGCGGCCATATAATGTTAACATGACCTCCTCAAGTTTCCGAATTCCTACTGCAAAGAGTGACAACAACAATAGACTAAGTCGAAAACTTTCCTTAAGACCATTTGGAGAGTTAAATGACGTTAACAAAACTGAGGTAGTTGTGCAGACTGATATAAGCCTAGAAGTGAATCAAAATGGAGATGCAAAAACGTCAATTCCTGAATCAGTTGTTGTAGCAGATAGTGATGATAGTGGAGAAGAAGAAACTGTTTCATTGAGGTCAAGATTATCATTGACAAGGAGAAGAGGCCTCAAGTGAAAATTGATGATAACATTTTTGTTGTTTCTTTGGGTTGAATCAATCTTTCAAATTGATTTTCCATTAAGCTTATGAGTATTAATTTTTGTGAGCATAAAAATATGAAGAATAGATTAGTTTCTGATTAAGCTTATCATTATCAGTTTCAATATATTGATATAAATTTAGAACAAAAAGGCATTTAATATTTTAAACATTCACATCTGTCTAAGCGTTGGTTGCAGAAACCTCCATGACGACATTGAAACATACAGTCGATGTCTCTCTTGCAAGTTGAGTTTTTGTCCAAACCTCAACTTCGAATATCTCATCAACTTCTCTTAGCTCTATTGCTTCTCCTCCAAGTTCTTCTCATGCATCATTCGTATAAACAAAATTACTTTGAATATTAGCCATACATTTATATAGGTGACAAGTACAAACCATTACCTGTACTGGTCAATTTGGAGAATTAATAGGTAACCTAAATGTTAAGGGTAAACCATGAATACTCGAACTATTTAGGTAATCAATTTACTAGTCAAATTGTAAAATTTATGTAACGTTCATTACTAATGTGGTTAAGTATGGTCCATGCGTTATTTTGTACATTTGTAATAGTCAAAGATTAACGTATTATGTAGTTGTCCATTTTTATTTTTATTTATTTTTATTTTTTTGATAAAAGATTATCTTTATATTAATAAAAAGGAGAATGATACAGCATGAGAAACAAAGAACAACAACAAAAAGTAATGGAAATAATAAGCTAAACAAAAGACAAGGATACCAAAAAAAAAACACTAAAGGAAGCTCCAAAAAGACAAATGAATAAGCTTGAAAATACACGAGATCCCAATTCCTGGAAGTGGAAGTAAGCGGCTATAGCAACGAATGGAACAGCTAGAAATGAATGAAGAGACGTTGAAAAGCTAGCCAAACTTTAACATCGAGCTACAGCAAAACAATAAAATTTGATCACACTTGAAACTACAAAACTTATCACCAACAAACCGAAGTCTACAACCAGAACTAGAGGCTCAAGAACACCCAACAAAACAAGATGAAGTTCGCTGAAGATCACACGGCTCGAGCGGTTGAAGACAAGCGAGAAGTTTGTGATCAGAAGCTTTCTGAAGTTTGAATTTCAAATATGTGATAAGGATTATCAAGAAGGAATCTTATCATCATATTCCAAGTAGAGGGAATTTAGTTGTAATCCTAAAAATTAGGAAACAAACTAAAAGAGCTCTTCACCTATAAAAGAGATCTCAAGATGTAAAAGAGCTCTTCACCTATAGACTCAGATGCGTGGCTTGCAGTTGAAGAAGGATGGGAACCTCCAACGATCAGAGACGAAGATGGGACACTCAAACCAAAACCCAGGAGACAATGGTCGGCTGAAGAAAAAGCTGATGCAAAATGGAACTCTAAGGCTTTATCAGCTATTTTCAGTTCTCTTCACATCAATCAGTTTAAAAGGGTACAAGGGTGTACAAGTGCTAAAGAAGCATGGGGCATTCTTCAAGTCGGTTTTGAAGGAACGAGCAGTGTTAAAAGGACACGTATTGATATTCTCGCATCTCAGTTCGAAAACATGACCATGCAAGAGGAAGAAACTATTGCCGAGTTCAGCAGTAAATTATCGTCTCTTGCACATGAAGCTCTGATTCTAGGAAAAATGTACAAAGATAAGAAATTGGTAAAAAAACTTCTAAGATGCCTTCCTCGAAGTTTCATGGACATAGGTCAGCTCTTGAGGTATCTCAAAACTCGGATACTCTCAAATTCGATCAAGTAGTAGGGATGATGCAAACGTATGAATTGCAATTAGCTCCCAAACTGACAAACAAAGGCACGAATGTAGCTCTAGTCGTGGAAAAAGAATCAAATGAAAAAGGAATACATGAGGACTTGGAAGAAAAAGTTGGTCTGATAATCAAACGCTTTTTGAGAAAAGCTGAGAGAGGACAAAGAGAGTATCAAACCTCTGTCAAGGTCTCACCAGAAAGAGACAATCGCAAATCTGATAAGCAATGTCTCGAATGTCAAGGATACATACACTTCAAGGCTGAATGTCCTACTGCCAAGAGAAAAATGACGATTCAATGCTATGAATGCAAATGATATGGACACACAAAAAATGAGTGTGCCACTCGAGTGAACGGGAAGTCAGCGTTTGCATCGCTGAGTGAGTCAGACTCTGAAAATGAAGATGATAGTGATATACTGATCACTTTGTTGCTCGAATTGGCATTGTCAACCTCGAAGATCATGAGGAAGAAAACGTAGAACAAGCAGTTGATCTAACGGGTGAGTGTCAAAAGAACCCAATCACTCACAGGGATGATACTCAACTTTTGGACAATGTAGAAAAGGATATGTTAGAAACAGATTCTGAAGATGAACTAGACATGTTGCCTGATGATCAAATCAAATTGCTTGTCAAATCGCTGGTTGATACACAGCAAGAAAACATGCGCTTGATAACAGAAAAACAGTTGTTTGAAAATCAACTGGCTAAAGCTGAGAAGGAACTGACGGATACAAAGAGTAGAAATTCAGAACTTGAACGACAATTACCTGAACAGATGAAATAGATTAGAATGTTGTCCAAAGGCACCAAAGATCTTGACTATCTCCTGACGATTGGAAGAACTGACAAGGACAATCAAGGTCTTGGCTACAAAGGTGCCGCTGTCGTTGACCACAAATTTGTTCGAGTTTCAAACAGATCTGTCAACATTAACCATGGACAGAAGGGAAGTCATGATCAATACTTAAAAGAGTCACAATCAAGATCATGCCTCGGATGGGAGAGACAGACAAGTGCTCACCACCAATCAAGGTGGAGGAGAGCAATTCGCTGCTGGTACTGCGGAAACCAAGGTCACATAAAGTCTCAATGCCGCCTATGGTATCAACGGATTCAACAAATCAGGAGACAACAAAAATTTACCTACAATGGAGAAAATAGACAACAAATGTGGGTAAAAAGGGTAGATCTCTATAGTAGAGTGGCCTTTACCGCCGATAGACAACTTGACGGCACAACCACTAAAGGAACATGGTACTTTGACAGTGGTTGCTGGAAGCACATGACAGGAGAAGAAGGAACGTTACAGGGACTGGAAAATGTGAAGACTGGCAGAGTGACTTTTGGTGATGGAGCGAAAGGAAAAATTCGAGCCAAAGGTCAAACTGTAAATGCTATGGATCCAAAATTGACATATGTGTATTTAGTCGATGGACTGAAAGCTAATCTGATTAGTATTAGTCAACTTTGTTATACCGGACTCGACGTTACCTTCACAAGAACGACCTGTCAAGCCTTTGATAGTCGAGGACTGGTCCATCTAGAAGGTGTTCGAACAGCAAATTATTGCTATATGTGGGTTCCAGGTACTCGGTGCATGACTTCTAGATCAGAGAGTGAAACTCAGGTTTGGCACCAACATCTTGGACATATGAATTTTAAAACAATGGCTGAACTAGCTTCTAAGGAAATCATCAGAGGATTGCCTAAGCTCAAATCAAATCATGAGTTTGTGTGTGGACCCTGTAACTCGGGAAAACAAGTCAAAACCCAACACAAGTCGGTACCAGATGTAAGGTCTAAACATGCACTTGAACTTGTCCATATGGATCTAATGGGTCCCATTCAAGTTGAGATTCTGGCAGGAAAAAGATATATTTTGGTGATTGTTGATGACTTCAGTCGTTACACATGGGTCAGATTCATTAGAGAGAAAAGTGATACATTTGAGAGCTTCGGGCTGTTAGCACTTCAATTGAAGAACGAACGTGAAGGCGTTAAACACATTCGCAGTGATCATGGAGGAGAATTTGAGAATGACATCTTCAAGAAATTCTGTTCAGAACAAGGAATTGCGCATCAATTCTCAGCTCCAAGAACACCTCAACAAAATGGAGTAGTAGAGAGGAAGAACAGAACTTTGCAAGAAATGGCAAAGGCGATGTTATATGGAAGCAACATATCAAAATCCTTATGGGCTGAAGCTGTCAACACCGCATACTACATTATCAATAGAGTGTATGTACGAAAAGGGACCAACAAGACATCTTATGAGCTTTGGAAAGGAAAAACACCAACAGTTCACTACTTTCATGTGTTCGGATGTATATGTTACATACTCAATGATAAAGATCACTTGGGGAAATTTGACTCACGAAGTGATGAGGGGGTTTTTCTTGGTTATTCAGGATCAAGTACAACTTTTCGGGTGTATAACAAACGAACGTCAACAATGCAAGAAACAATGAATGTTGTTTTTAATGACTCATATACGTTCCGTTTAACCTTTGATGATTTCAGTGAAAGCAATCGGAACTCCGATATAAATGCAGATGATCACGATGCAACCACAAGAGAATTCGTGACTGTAGCAATCCCACAAGTGCATAGGAATCACTCCCTTACAGATGTCATAGGAGAGATTCAGGGGGAAAAAATCACTCGTGGGAAGCAGATCAACTTTAAGCAGCTTGCTGGGAGCACAATCACAAGCTTCTTATCCTTCATGACACAACGTCAAAGTCTTGTGGATGTAGTTGATAAAATCTGCTTCGTATCCAAGATTGAGCCTAAGACCTACAAAGAGGCGATAAATGATGATTTTTGGATTGCATCTATGCAAGAGGAACTATCAAACTTCTCAAAGCTGAATGTTTGGATACTTGTTCCAAGGCCTGACAACGTAAATGTTGTTGGAACAAAGTGGATCTTCAAAAACAAGATAGACAAAGAGGGGAATGTTATCAGAAATAAGTCTCGGCTAGTTGCACAAGGCTATTCACAAGTAGAAGGAGTTGATTTTGAAGAAACCTTTGCACCAGATGCTCGACTAGAATCGATTCGGTTTTTATTTGGAATGGCATGCAAAATGGGTGTCAAGCTCTATCAAATGGATATCAAGAGTGCATTTCTGAACGGGAATCTACAAGAGGAGGTGTACGTGGAACAATCAAAAGGCTTCCAGGATTCTAAGCATCCAAATCATGTTTACAAGCTAAACAAAGCTTTGTATGGTCTCAAACAAGCACCTCGGGCATGGTATGAGAGGTTAGCAACTTTTCTGGTTGATAATCAATATGTGCGAGGCAGTGTTGACAAGACACTGTTCACCCTCAAAAGTGAAGAAGGATTCATTGTGGTGCAAATCTACGTCGATGACATTGTTTTCGGCTCAACCAGACAACAAATGGTTGACAAGTTTGTCAAGGTGATGACTCAAGAGTTCGAAATGAGTATGAACGGAGAACTTACTTATTTTTTAGGTCTTCAAGTCAAACAAACGTCAAAAGGAATATTTGTGAATCAAAGCACTTATGCAAAAAACTTGGTGAAGAAGTTTGGCATGGAAAACAGCAAGTCGGCTAAAACTCCGATGGGATCAAACGAGAAGTTGTCAAGAGACGAGGTGGGAAAACCAATTGACATAACGGTTTACAGAAGCTTAATCGGAGGGCTCTTTACCTCACAGCAAGTCGTCCAGACTTAAGTTTGTCTGTTGGCCTCTGTGCAAGATACCAAGCTGAACCCAAAGAGAGTCATCTTACTGCAGCCAAACGTATACTCAGGTATGTAAATGGGACTTACAAGCTTGACATCTTTTTTACTAAAGATACTACTGTGAGCCTTGTAGGGTATTGTGACACGGACTGGGCAGGAAGCATAGATGATCGGAAAAGTACAAGTGGAGGTTGTTTCTTTATGGGAAATAACCTTATTGCATGGTTCAGTAAGAAACAAAACTGTGTGTCGCTATCCACTGGAGAGGCAAAATACATTGCAATGGGAAGCTGCTGTACTCAACTCCTGTGGATGAAACAAATGGCTGCTGACTATGGTATGAACTCGAAACCATTACTTGTTTTTTGTGACAATCAGAGTGCTATTTGTATTGCTAAGAATCCAGTGCAGCACTCTTGAACCAAACATATTGACACTCGTCATCATTTTATTCGAGAACTCGTCGAGGAGAAACTAATCAAACTTGAACATGTGGGCACTGAAAATCAATTAGCTGATTTGTTTACTAAACCACTGTGCTTCAATCGTTTTATTCAACTACGGATAGCGATTGGAGTCTATGAATGTTAATGGAAATACTGTTTTAAAAAAAAGGTGTCTATAGAGCAAAGGTTGCAAGCAGTTGAATCTGAGAAAAGCTAGCAGACACCTGAAAGAGGGCAGACAGATATCAAGATTGATTGAGCTGATGAAAAATAGCTGCCCATTATACCGTCATAGTGAATATCAGTTTGTTAATTTATCAAGGTAAGATCAAGAAGGTCAAAGAGCTGAGGAGAGCCATTGTATCAGTAGGCTGAGAAGTCAAGTGATGCTCTGATACAACACCTTGTCTATACATAAAAAAAGGGGCTAGTGACTAGCCAAAAGCTCTGAGTTGAAAAGTCAAGTGATTCTCAGACTTTCTGCATGTTGATGAATATAAAAAAAAAAAAAGGGACTCTCCAAAGGAAATTCCAGCTGCCTGATCGCCTTTATTTTTTGAAATACTGTTGAAGCTAAGTGATAAAGGTATGATGGTGTGAAAGTCTAGTCATCACATATTAAACTTGATCGCATGTCTTGCTGAGTAGGGGTGTGCTGGGTAATCTCGGATTTCAGCTACCTGAAGCAGCTTGCGTATGACAAGACGAAAGTTATGAGAGGCATAGTGATAAAAGGTACATACAATGAATCTTATTTTTGGTGCTCATCATGTCAAGATTAATCTGGGTCACTCGGTTCAATGAATAAGAGAAATGAATTGATTTAAATCTCAAATGTGAATCGACGGGTTGTGTGAAATCGATTCAATGTATTCATTAATTTTTCAATTCGAAAGAATTGGAAAAAGGAAAGGGGGGACGTATGTTCGTTTCTTTTCAGGCCCATTCAGGAGGATATAAATAGATCACGATGTTGAAGGGAAACTCAACAATCTCGACAAACAAAATCAAATCACCCTTCAATGAAGAAAAAAAACCTAAGTTTCAAAAAGCTGAAATTCAAGATGGAGAATGTATCTGCAGCAGGGTTTTCGCTACGAAACATCATCGAGTATGTGATGAACCAAGAAAGGGCGATGGTGGTCTATCAACCCAAGTGGTTGCGGTTTTCGGTGAACCTAAAAGAGACTAAGGCGAAAATCGATCAAGAACCGACAGAAACCACTGAGAATCAGGAACATGATGAACTCAAAATGGCTTGGGAGTTCAATTACAAAGAAGAAGCATCACATGAAAACTTCCAAAGTGGAGAGGAGCAAACTGAGGGATCCCCCTTGAGATTCTGCAGATCTGAGTCACCGACTCCCATTCAAGAAGACAAGGTGAAGGCAAAGCGAAATCAGGATTCTTCAGGTCACGGTACTAAAAGTACCATACCCAGAGCCAAGGCATCACGGGGAAGCCTCAAGCGTCACCTTGATGATTCAGTGGCCTCAGAGAACCGCAAGTCCCGCCGCATAGCCAGAACAAGGGTGTTCACTCACTCTCAATCGCTAACTCCTGAGTTCGATCAAAGGACTTTCAGCTCCGTAGACGCTTATCGAAGGTATAAGCTCTATTCCTCCTCAAACGAGCGGTTTATAGTGGAATGTGCATACACGTTTGATGCGCAGGTTTCAGAGTTAGTTCAACTCCTTAAGGATGTAGGTCTTTTAAGGTCTTTGGAATCTGTAGTTGATTATTCTACTGATATACTTTTTGAGTTGTGGGCAAACATGCCCTATTTCGATCAAGAAAGTGAGTCTTGGAGTGTGTATCTGAGAGGCCACAAGTATGTGATTTCACCCGAGAAGATCAATGAGGTGTTAGGGTCACCAAATGTGACTGATCGCTCTAACCCTCAAAAGCTTGAAGTGTTGTCGGAGGATATAGCTGAAACCGTCACCGAAGGAGCTATCAAGAATCTGAACAGGGTCAAAAAGGCGCATCTGAGACAGTTGTACTCACAGCTGTACACATTCTGCTGTACAAATTGGCTCCCCACATCAAATGAAGGATATGTCAGTCTACTAAGACTACAACTGGCATATAGGATCGGAACCAGAACTCGGTTGAATATTGGCAAAGTGATATTCAGCCAAATCAAGAAGGTTGCTGCATCTACAAGAGACTCCAAATCGAAGCTCTATCTTCCGTAGCCATCACTGCTCACTTGTCTGCTTGCAAAGCAACGTAAAGTGCCTGCACCCTTTGCATCTGTCTTTAGTAACAAGACAAAAGATCAGAAACAGAAAGGAAAAACCAAGGCGTCTGTGGGAGAAGAAACGTATACAGCTAAGGAGCTTTTGGAAACGATTCTGGTAATGTCTGAAGAGATCAGGCACTTGTGCAAGAAGGCACTCAAAGGTTAGATCTCTCATTCTGCTTGTTAATGGTAAAATCATAGTTGGTTTTTTTGACTTATGTGATTTTAAGCAGGGGGAGTAAAGAGTCAGGAGTCGGAGCAAGAAATTTTCGATGTGTCTGATTAAGGGGGAGCACATAGAATTTAAGGGGAGCTACTGTTTAGCTCTAGATCTTTTGGCCAACCTGTGGCATTTCATTTCCGATAGAACTTTTATTAATTAATGTCAATCATCAGCTTGATGAATGTATGCACCTCTTTACAGATGTTGTGGGAACATGGATTTATGATCGTTTTAAATTGGAGGTTATTTTGTTATTCTGGTAATTGCTATATTGTTGTTGGAAACAACAAGTATTGTCAAGTGTTTGAAAATGCAGGTGTTTGCTTACTATCAACTCAAGTCAAAAAGGAGGAGATTGAAGTTCGCTGAAGATCACACGGCTCGAGCGGTTGAAGACAAGCGAGAAGTTCGTGATCAGAAGCTTTCTGAAGTTTGAATTTCAAATATGTGATAAGGATTATGAAGAAGGAATCTTATCAGCATATTCCATGTAGAGGGAATTAAGTTGTAATCCTAAAAATTAGGAAACAAACTAAAAGAGCTCTTCACTTATAAAAGAGATCTCGAGATGTAATTCAATGGTTTAGAACTTAAGGATTGTAGTTTTAGAGATCGGCTTTTGAGATATTGCATCTAGGTTATCGAATTGTAGAAGTAGTTTTTAGGATCGATTGTTTGCTAGAGGAATTGATCTTTAAAATTGTCTTTTGTAAAAAGAAGTTCTTAATAAAAACGTAATTCTTTGTGGAACCAAATCTGTTGTTTAATATAGTCCATTTTCACAAGAGACCTTTTTTCAAGAGAAACTGGTCGGAAAAGGAATCTCGTGACACAGAAACCTTTTTTTCAGCGGCAGTGAAAAATCCAACCGCTAGAAAGAGAAATCGGGCATTTGAAAATGATGTCTGCAAATTCTGTTGGAGAGAATAGAGAAGGAGGTTGTTTAACTCCTTTTCAGTAATTTTTAATCAACTTCCTGTTTGATAATCCAGTTATCCATTTTTATTAATAGTCACAAAAAAAAAAAAAATATCAATTGTTGTCCATTTATATTTTGACTAAAGAAGCAAACCATATGTAACAAAGTAGTTTGTCTTTCGGTATTTTTCGTGCTATTTTATAAATAAGAAATCAAATATGACAACATTCATGTCAATTTCAGATATGTTTGTTAAAGATTGTTGGTTTAACGAAATATAAAATAAATAAAAATACAGACAGAAGCTTCGTAGCAAGAGTTAGTTAATATTTTGTTATGAGTTTTCAATACAAAATTGATTCACAATAAGTAGAAGAATACATAAAATTTATATATTATATTTAAAAAGTTTTAATTTTCTATATAAGATATTTTCACATTCTAATCTTTTATTGTCGAGGATATGTGGCCCAATGATATAGTCACTTTACAAATTTTTATGGTACCAGGAATCGAACCTTCTATCTGCAGTAGTAGAAGTCAGATTTAAGAAAACTAACATCAGAAGAAAGTTGATTTGGTAATATATAATAATTTATAAGACTCATTATGAAATCAATTTGAACATCAAGTAGTTATATATTTGTCTCTTTGTTTAAGGATTTAATGAAAAAATGCTGTAGCGAGAAAGCACATGAAAACCCATTGTAGTTCATAGTTCTATTTCTGTAAACAATCTCTATTTGTAAACAATTACAAAAACAATCTCTCTAAAATTTAATTTTAATTCTAGTCCTTTAACTATTGTATTATTTTCGCAAAAAAAAAAATCCTAGACCACTATCAATTGCCAACAACTACCCACGTTGTCAATTTTTTCCACCTCTCTCATCTCCACTAGAGTGTAACCGTTTTCGATTTTGCTGTAACCACTACTCGATTTGATAATTCCTATATATCTAAGTGATGTTTCAGAAATTTTCCAGTACTTCAAAACAATGGCGAATTACGAAACTCCTACCATACTTCTACTACCCTACGCTTCAGCTTAAAGAGATTCCTCCTTTCCATGGCTTGGACTCATCGGTAGACATCAGAGCGATTCTCACCAAAGCGGAGTCTCTTCGATATATCGTTGCCGACGCTGCCGTCGTCAACCTCCATCCATGAGTGCTCCACGTTTTCGTCTGCTATTTTTTCTCCCACTTACACATACTCAAGTATCATTTTTCCTTTTCTTTTTCTAACGACGCGAATTCTCTCTCTTTAACTCAATTTCTGTGTATTCTCTAATGGAGCCTGCTTAGATTGACTGGAAGCAAATCTATCCAGCTAGATAGACAGATCTCTGTTAATTGAATCTTGGGCGGGATTTTCACCAGAGAATGCAGATTCCGGTAGACATGTCTTTCTTTTACTTTCAAAGTTCTTTCTGCGAATGACTGTAAAGAAAGCAAAGACTCTTTTTTGGTTCTTCGTGTCAATTTTTGCTCAACTTGCTTATTTTGTTTGTCTGTTCTTATGGTGTCGGTTTGTAGACGCTACTTCAAGTTTAAATATTTAAAGTATTTGATAATGATGATATTGTGATGACTTCACAGGGTCTACCAAGAAGAGTCAATTTGATCAGATATATAAAAAGTTGTGAGTTGTTAAAAACTGTAATGAAAAATGCTTTGTTTGATTGTTTCTATTTATGTAGTAAGAAAGTGTTAATTTTTTCTATTCAATTGTGAATGCAAGTGTGAGGTGTGGAGTTAATGGAACACCAATGAAGATGCTTCTAGAACACGAAATGTCGAAAGGTGAATTTGTAGGCTTAGAAGCACGGGAAAGGTTACAGACAAGTTTTCAACAACTCCGGGGATGTAATGAAATAAGCCAAAGGACATAACCGGAGTTAACCGAACGGTATTTTGAAAGAAAGCGGGGGAGTTGGTTAGGAAGATGAGTGTTGAGACGGTGAGAAACGATGGTTTCTAAGCAGGTTTTGTTGAAAGACATAATGTGATGGTGGTGAGGGCATCAAGCCGGTTGAACTAGGCAGGCCAATGAATCGAGCTAGAATATGCAAGCTCAGAGAACAACTAGGAAAAGCTGTAGCTCACATCTTGAACCAGGAAGAGAATGCTCCCTCCCCGGAACGTTCCCTTCCCGGAGCGCTCCAAGATCGACATCGGAATTTCTTCGAGGAGGGCGGAAAAAGTCAAGAACGCAAGTCAAGACCAAACAGCACGACAAGAGGAGAACCAAGACCTTCAAGACCCTTTAGAAGCTGACCAAGAGGACCAAAAATCGATAAGACCTGAGCTGGAAGTAACCGACAAGACTTGGCCTTTTATCGCGTCCTATAAGGTTTGTTTTGTGTTTACAATTAATGTTTTTGCAGGAACAAGCCCAACAACTCCGCACCTTAGGATAGAGAGTTAAGGCCCATAGACTTTTTTGGGGTTTTATTTTTGTTTAATAAGGCACCAAAATACTAAATTAGAAATTTGCTATTTTTCTTGTTTCTTTTTGTTAATGGGTTGCGACCCATTTTTTCCTTTTTCCTTTTTCCTTAAGCGAGTCGGCCTTAGGACCCCTATATAAGGTTTCCTTGCAGCCATATAACAAATCACCCAACTTTGATGTCAATACAAAACACAATTCTCTCAAAGAAAAATCTTTAGTCCTGTTTGACATGTCTAATCTTCAACTCAGATAATGAAATCAAAGAAAAATCACCCAACTTGGTCCATCTTGATAACAAACGTTTTGCCCTGTTTGACATGTCTAATCTTCAAATCAGATAATGAAATCAAAGAAATCACATGACCTTTGGCATTAAAGAAAGCTACACAACATTTGAATTTCTTAGAAATTTCACCCGATGTCCTGTAGAAACGAAGTCCATTGACGCTTTGCAATATGGCTGACATATTTTCAGGAGATGCTTTGTGGAGAGGCAAATGACAAAGTACCTGCATGTTGAATATCAATTTTGCATACAGCTTGAATTTTTTTACAGCAATTCGGTTGCAAGTAAATTAATCATGTACCTTCAGTATAAGAAGTAAGACAGTTGTCTGCTCTTCACTAGCAGCTTGACTCAACCATGTTGTAAGTATCAAAACCCATCCTTTTGATAAAAACCTGTGCATACATAGAAAATGACAGTCAAGAACACAACTGCCAAAAACAATAAAATAGAAAATACAACATAAAGTGATAGAGAACCCTCAATTAGTACCAGATCGGCACATCAAGCAGCTTTTCTAATTCAATGTTTCTGAATGATTATGCTGTGGTTTTAACTTGCTGCAGATAAAGATTGGGAAGACATAAAATTTGGAGTGGACAACCAAGTAGATTTCTATGCGGTTTCTTTTGTAAAGGATGCTAAAGTTGTCCACGAGTTGAAGAACTATCTCAAATGTAAGTCTCTCTCTATTTCTTTATTCAGCTCAGGTGAGATCAGTTAGTTGGTTTTTGACGCGGAATCCCGAAGGAATCGTCACTCCAAATTGTAAAGATAGTCCTTGGTCTTCAAAGAATTTGAGTAACCCCACCTTAGGTATATCAAACCTAAGATTGTTGTTGTTGTTGTTTCAACTCGCCTTCAATTAAACAAGGTGGTGGAACCACGGAATGTTGACTCGAGTAGCCCCCACCTTTAGTATATTAAACAAAAGATTGTTGCTATTTCGACTTGCCCCTTCACGCCAATGGCTAGGAATGGCCACACAAGTGTGATGGAAATCACTTGATAAACCAGTTTGATCCCTTGGATATGACACACCAAGAAAGATCGAAAAGTTCACAAAGAACAAAAAGAGAATCACTCTCAAATTTATTGATAAAAAGTTGGATCCTCACAAATGAGAATTACATGAGTTTATAAAGAAGAGAAAAGACTCTCTAGATTTCTCTAAACTTATTGAATGTCTTAAATATAAAGAGTAAAGACTACTAAGTAAATGACAAGTAAATGTCACAATTTACTATGACTTGAATGAGAAGGACTCTTGAACTTTTGGCCTCCAAAATATCTTTTAGTCTTCCAAATTCGTCACTATTCATGGGCTGAACTTTAAGACTTGATTTAGGAATTCTCTTGGACTTGTAGAAGGCTCAAAGTGGTTTGGACTTGGCAAGTATAAAGTCCAATGGATTTATGTTGTTCTTTTTCCAAAAGGCCTTGAATAAATCCACAAATGCTCTCCTGATTTGTTTAGCCCGTGATCTTGTAATTGGACCGACTGGAATCTCCAAAGCTTCCTCGTGATCTTCATTGCTTAGCTCTAAGTTCTCCTTAGCTTCCTTTCTGTTTTCCATGATCATATCATCCCCTTCCTCTTGAAAAGGATTTGACCTCAAATCAGGTTCATCTGCATCAAAAGGAATCAAGTCAGAAATGTTAAAGCTAGAACTGATTTTGTACTCACTTGGCAAGTCTATCTTGTAGGCGTTTTCATTGATCTTTTCTAAGACTCGAAATGGCCCAATGGCCCTTGGCATTAGCTTAGACTTCCTTTGAGGCGGAAATCGTACCTTGCTCATGTGAACCCAAACTAAGTCTCCGGGTGTAAAGCTCTTCTCACGCCTTCCTTTGTTGGCTTGCTTTTGATATTGCTTAGTCTTTTGCTCAATGTTAGGCCTCGTTTTTTCATGAAGCTTCTTGACCATCTCAACTTTCTTTTTCCCGTCTAAGTTCACAAGCTCATTGAAAGGTAAAGGTGATAAATCAATGGAGTTAAGGGATTAAAACCATACACAATTTGAAAAGGGGAAAAGTTAGTAGCCGAGTGGATGGAATGATTATAAGCAAACTCAACATGAGGCAAGCAATCTTCCTAAGTTATGATATTCTTTTTAATTATAGCATGCAACAAAGTGGATAAAGTCCTATTGACTACTTCAGTTTGTCCAACAGTTTGTTGATGACAAGTATTAGAAAACAATAACTTTGTCCCTAACTTAGCCCACAAATTTTTCCAAAAATAACTAAGAAACTTAGCGTCTCGATCTGAAACAATCGTCCTAGGCATGCCATGTAAACACACAACTTCCTTAAAAAACAAATCAACAACAAATGTAGCATCATCAGATTTGTGACAAGGAATGAATTGTGCCATCTTAGAAAATCGGTCTACTACCACAAAGATAAAATCCATACCTCTCTTAGTTCTAGGCAACCCAAGGACAAAGTCCATTGAGATATCAGTCCATGGTTCACTCGGAATAGACAATGGGAGATACATACCTTGAGGTTGGACTTTAGACTTAGCTTTCTTACAAGTAACACACTTTGCACAAATTCGTTCTACATCTCTTTTCATATGCGGCCAATGGAAATGTTCTTTTAGAACATCCATGGTCTTGAAGACGCCAAAATGTCCCATAAGGCCTCCTCCATGTGATTCCCTAACCAAACGATCTCTCAAAGAACAATTAGGAATGCACACTTTTTTTTTATAGAATAGAAAACTCTCATGAAGATAGAACTTTCCATATGCATGCTTCACACAATTCCTAAACACTTCTTGAAAGTCAAGGTCAGTTTCATATAACTCTTTAATGTGCTCAAAACCAAGAATCTTAGAATCAAGAGTATATATTAGTGCATATCTTCTTGATAACGCATCAGCCACAACGTTTTCTTTTCCTTGCTTATACCGTATGACATAAGGAAACGTTTCTATAAACTCCATCCAACGAGCATGTCGTTTATTTAGTTTCTGTTGACCCTTCAAGTGTTTCAAAGCTCATGATCCGTATGAATCACAAACTCCTTTGGCCAAAGATAGTGCTGCCATGTTTGCAAAGCTCTTACCAAAGCATACAACTCCTTGTCATAAGTTGGATAGTTTAGAGTTGCTCCTCCAAGCTTCTCACTAAAGTAAGCGATTGGCTTCTTCTCTTGCATAAGCACAGCTCCAATGCCTACACATGATGCATCACATTCAATCTCAAATGTTTTAAGAAAGTTAGGCAAAGATAAAAGTGGTGCATTGGTGAGTTTCTCCTTAAGTTGTTTGAACGCATTCTCTTGAGCTTCTCCCCATTTGAATCCCACATCTTTCTTGATCACTTCAGTAAGTGGGGCAGCAATAGTGCTAAAATCACGAAAAAACCGTCTATAGAATCCAACAAGCAAGGTGGTGGAACCACGGAATGTTGACTCGAGTAGCCCCCACATTTAGTATATTAAACCAAAGATTGTTGCTATTTCGACTCGCCCCTTCACGCCAATGGCTAGGAATGGCCACACAATTGTGATGGAAATCACTTGATAAACCAGTTTGATCCCTTGGATATGACACACCAAGAAAGATCGAAAAGTTCACAAAGAACAAAAAGAGAATCACTCTCAAATTTATTGATAAAAAGTTGGATCCTCACAAATGAGAATTACATGAGTTTATAAGGAAGAGAAATGACTCTCTAGATTCCTCTAAACTTATTGAATGTCTTAAATATAAAGAGTAAAAACTATTAAGTAAATGACAAGTAAATGTCACAATTTATTATGACTTGAATGAGAAGGAGTCTTGAACTTTTGGCCTCCAAAATATCTTTTAGTCTTCCAAATTCATCACTATTCATGGGCTGAACTGTAAGACTTGATTTATGACTTCTCTTGGACTTGTAGAAGACTCAAAGTGGTTTGGACTTGGCAAGTATAAAGTCCAATGGATTCCTTATCTTGTTCTTTGTCCAAAAGGCCTTGAACAAATCCACAAATGCTCTCCTTGATTTGTTTAGCCCGTGATCTTGTAATTGGACCGACTGAAATCTCCAAAACTTTCTCGTGATCTTCATTGCTTAAGTCCAAGTTCTCCTTACCTTCCTTTGTGTTTTCCATAATCATATCAGTTTTGGTGTGGGCTTACACATTTTCGCTGGATCAGCAAATAAAATATATATTTTTGGGCTTATTAAGTAATTAATTAATTTAATCTTCAACTTAGCTTACCACAATAAATAAGACCAAATAATTTAGTAATATTTCGCTTATTTTTGTTTGTGCTTCTTATCATTCCTAATACCATGTATTGATCGATTAAATTCAAAAGAAAATGAACATAATTTATATTTACGAAAACTGTAACAAGTATAGAAATAAATTTTTATTTGTCAAATTTTTAAAATTAATGTAAAACTATTAAACATTTCCAATAAAAAGCTTTCTCAGCAAAACTAAAGAATTACATTAATATTTTCGAAAGTAAATAAATATGTTTAAATTGCAAAGAAGTAAAAATAGTAGGTTACTTAATAAACTAAATCAAAATATCAAACCTACTCGATATAATTTTTACCATCGAAAAAGAAAAAAAAACACTCTACAAAAAAAAAAGTCCGCTCTACCGCTGATACAATCCTAGCAAATACATTACTATATGGTTGTTTCATTTTTCTAGGTCGAGTCTAGGTTTGAGCATAATATCCGATATCCAAATTTGACCTAAAATAAAAGAAACCGAATCGAACTGAAATCTAAAATATTTGAGCGGAATTTACATTATGAGTCCAATCGGATAAAACCTGATACCCAAACGGATATCCGAAATACCCAAAATATAATATATTTAAATATATATATATATATATGTTTATAATTACATATATATTTAAAATTATAAGTACAAATCTGAATAAACTAATCAATTTATAATCAA
>JAKUCM010009364.1:0-36488 GCA_023374145.1 Lepidium sativum | reverse complement strand
GAGAGAGAGATTTTTTTTCTTTCTAAAACCAAATATGCGATGTTTCAAACCATTTTTGGTGATAGAGAGTGACATATCGTTCGATGTAGGGTTCACATTTTAATTTTTTATATATTAAAACTAGATAGTTTCTTGAACTCTATATTTTGTCATTTAAATACGAACTATATACATTTTTGGATATAATTATACAAAATAATTAATTATTATTGTTGTTATTTAAATCTGTCTGTAACTCAGCCAAAATAATATTTAGTTGATATAACTTCAACACTTTTACAAATCATATATATTACAAGTTCTCATTAGTTTTATGGTTTGATTGTATAATTTTTATTATTCAAACTGTTAAATTAATTCCAAATAAGTTATAACAAAATAACTAAATGTGTTTTAAGAGTTTATTAAAATCAGTGCAAGAAATTACCAATCATTCATTTCGAAGGAAGAGTGTAAATTTTGTCTTAGTGGTCAAAATCGGAGTCAATTTGTCACGAAGTGCTTAAATGTATTCTTATTAGGGATCTTGTGTTTTTTAGCTAAAATTCATTGCACTATAGTGTCCTTTTAATCTAATTAATTAAAGCCTAATTTAAGGACAAATATAATTGTGATATGCAATATAATAATAATAATCTAATGAAAAATAATTGAAGGAGATGTAAAGTAGAGTGAGCATCTATGTCTTTGATTGGTTCATGAAGACTAGGTCATAGCTAATGACTCACTAACCACTAATCTCGCCTCTTTTCATTAGTTTTTCATTAGTGATATTTATTAGATTAAGCTACATATAATATTTTAAGCATGTTCTATCCAAAATATCTTGAAATTTTCAATATCAACAATATTTGATCTATAATTTAAACTTTTTTATACTCTAAGTTTTATAATTTAGAATTATGTGATTTTGTAAAGTCATATTCCGGTGGATAAGACTACAAAATTAAACATTAATAACCTTTTCCAAATTAAACATTTATAATACGCAATATATAGAATAGTAAGATAAATATGTGCATAATTATAAAAAATCATTGTCGATGACAGATAGTCTAGTAGTATAATCATTTTACAAATTTTCAAGACACCAGAGATCGAAACTCTATCTATAATAATAAAAGTGAGATTTAAAAATTAGTAAGCTAGTTGATAAAAAAAAAACCATAAAAAATCATTCACAAATTTAGATCGGCCGTTTTGGTTGAATAAACGTTTATTACAGAAGAAAAAATGATACGTCATTATTGGTTTTGTTTATGACAACTTGGAATCCAAAAGGTTGAAATTAGAATTCTAAGTTGCAATGATTTGGAAGTAAGAAAAATTGAGATTTACGTCATGTTGAGGAGAAGGATGGATCACCTGTTCTCACAAATCTCAAAATTTCCGCAGCCCCACAAAATTCTTATTTATTCTATGGTAATTTTTATTTTAGGTATAATATTATAATATAGACTCATTTTTGGGGTCATAACGTTCATCTAAAGCTTCACATAAATTTGTTTTGACCATTTCTACAGTTTTCTTTTATAAACATTTGACTCTAAGAAATTGTATACTATTACGTGGTAAATTGTATGGTTATCAAAAGTTTGTACTGTGAATTTCAATTAATTTGTCAACGAAATTTTTACAAATCTCTGTTATGTCTGGAAAAATATGACTAGAAAAAATTCCATTGGAAAATGTCTAAGTTTTGCGACAGAAATAATTTTGTAACATATCTATAAAAGATATACATAATTCATGACTAGTTTTGACGCTTTTTTTTTGTCAACTAGTCTGATGGTTTTTAAATCTCACTCCTACTATTACATGTAGGGGGTTCGATCCCTAATGTCTTGAAGTTTTGTAAAATGATTACACCACTGGACCACCTATCTTTGACGATTCTTGACAAGAACTTTCTCAAAAATTTGTTTCAAATGGGCATTCCCTACAGATTCCAGACCAAATTTGCCATCTGAAATACCTAAACTTTCTTGTAGTAGTAAGCAATTCTATATGTAGTAAAGAGTTACCACTATTTAATTTGTTGAACCAACTCTACGTGGTAAAGATTGATAGTGAAATTAGTTGTCTCTAAACGGTAATATATGAATTACCGTTAATAGCCATTTATAACAAAATGGTTTCGGTTCCGTAATTACAACAGGAAACAACATTAATTGCTTATGTATGTTTGGTCTGGTTCGTAGTACCATTGAAAATGGAGTATATTTCTCATTAGCATATATTTGAATATATTTTCACTGATTTTGTTGATGACGATTAGCCATATGATGTGACAGCTATCATTCGACATTGCCATCAATTTGCAACAAAGTATACAGTCTCGAATTCTCAATATTCATTTAGCTTGATTGAGAATGATGATTATTGTTAGTTTACCAAATAACTTAAAGTTAAAGTATATCTATATATAGTTACAAGATTTTTTGGCTAAATAATTATAAGCTTATTCAACATTTAAGTTCTTTCTAAAATTGTTTATCTATACAGCGAACAAACCATGAATTTACAACTACGCAAAATCATGCAATTTTTTTTGAAATACTTCTATTCCTAGAAGACTGATGTTTTAAGATTATCACTAATATTATAATTAAGAAAATTTTGAAATGTCGTTTTTATTCTTGCTAAAATATATAAATAATTTTTTTTGAAAAAGCTTATTCAACGAAGAAAATTAATGAGAACAAGACTAGAAATATTAAACCAAATATGCATTGAAAATAGAACATCAATTTTTATGGATTTTTTTCCCTGCATTGTAACATTTTATTTTATTGAAATTGGTTAGACCTGATTACATTATAAAATAAATTCAGCAAATGAATATAAAGAAAGAACTTCTGATGATAATAAGGATGACACATTAGCAAAGTCACACTAGTCTTGATTTTAAACATAAGGTAAACAATAAAATGTTCTCATATCCATAATAGCAGACAGACTTCTAATACTTTTTACGGAAATATGATAATAATGCTCATAATTTAGATAGATATTCTTCTATGATATAGAAACCTAGACACAAAAAAATACCATAAAAGACTTGATAATGAGATAAGAAACCAATAACTAAAAAGTAAAAGTCTTTTACGATTATTATCGAGAATTATTGTTGCAGCGTTCCAAAGGACCAAATTATGACCAAATTGTTGATAAAAAAGCTAGAAGCATATATATAACCACGAAAAATTTTATGATTATATATAACGGCAGTGTAATATTCGAAATTTCCTTGTAGAAAACAGATATTTAAATATTGTGAATGGGAAATAATATCTCGATCAAAATTTTCATGCAGACTGTCGACATTTAAATTTTGCTGGACTGGTAGCTCGAATTCCAACACGTTTTACATTCAAATACAGTAATTAAGAGTATTAGTATATAATGAATCACTATATTGTAAGTTTCAAATACAAAAAAAAATTGATATAAATAGTTCTAAAGTAATAGTATTATTATAATATAAAATTATATAATTGAATGCATCCCAAAAAAATTAACAGTCAAAATTTTCGAATATAGTGAGGGTATGCATGTGAGTTACTGAAGATCGAAGAGAAGTGAGATAAGAAACAAAAGAGAGAGCATGTGATGTGTTACGAGACTTGAAGAGCCATGTTTACAATATTATTCCCCAACTTGTCAAATTTTACTATTTACAATCAAATGTGTTTATAATGTTATCTCTTCCTATTATTTTTAAATCTTTTTCTTTTTGTTAAAAGCTTTTGAAATGTTTATAAAGTTGTCTATATATTTAGGTGTGATTCGTCTGAAAATGGGTGGCATTCTTAAAGTTTATGTGATCACAATTGGTTGGTTCTGTAACTAAATTCCTACATAATGTAAGCGAGGAGATATGATTCCTGGTTGTGCAAATGAGCTGACTGAAGTAGACTTACCGTCAGTCAGTAGGTTAAGAGCCATTTGCTATACTCATTAAATTTAAAAAACTATTTATTTTCCAAAAAAGATAACCACAATTAAAATTATAGTAAATAAGTATTTTTACGATTTTTAAATATTTTGTTATTATTTTTTTAGGATAATTAAGTAAACGATAAATATATACACATAAGGTATAAGTTTTACAAGTTTCATGTAACGCGCAATTATTTTAATTTGCCATAAAATAGTCATGAGTTTGATTCGTGATTTACAAAGTAATATAAATGTTGAACTGGGTATAAATACATAAATAGATTATTTGGTTATACTAATAAATTTGAGCATAGATATAACGAAACTATGTTTTGGCAATAATTTGTTGTAAATATCTGCGACTTTGACAGCTTAATCTTTAATTAGGGTTTCGACTTTTCATAATCTAGGGTTCGTTTTCAATCCCCAAATATGCCTCAAATCGAGTGCCCAAATGCTTCAACATCGTCATTATTACAAGTTGTTGGTAAGGCATTCAAGTCACATATAACACCTGCTTTAATTCTTTGGTTAACTTTAGGTTTTCTTAATTCCAAACGTTAGCATGCAGTGGACTTTAGGTTGTTATAATCCTTCCAACTTAATCGATCTAGATTCTTGTTTTTTTTTTTTTTTTTTTTTTAATAATCACATTGACAAACCCTCGTCCATAATGTAACCACTATTTCATGGGATTACCCGAATACATAAAATCGAAATCATATAAAAAACAAGTTGTAGAATTGAACATTTAACTAGTCTAAAACGTACTTCCTTGATTATTTTTTTGTTAACAATCAAATCGACAAATTCTGATTCATATCTTAATTCCTAATTAAATCCTCAAATAATATCACACGAAAATTATGCAACTCTCTATAATTGAGCTATGGTGAAGAAGACATCAAATATAGATTTAACCACTTGACCAAAAACACTTCATTTCAAAAACCTAGTTTTTAATTATTAAAACATTCTAGAATATATTGTCTTAGTTTCTTAATACTCACACACACATTAAAAACATTTTGCAATGTGTTATTTAACCTTATTAATTGTTAAGAATCAAAAAATTTATTTTAAAAAAATTAAAGATAAAATAAAATTAATTGCTGGTAAAATTGTAGAAATAAATAAAAGTAAAAAATAAAATGTTAAGTCAAATATTCATTGAAAATTAAAAACATCAATGCAAATGGCATCTAGCCTAGTGGCAGGCGATAAGTCCACTTAAAGTAGCGCATTTGTATAACTCGGGATCGAATTCCTCTGTTTACATTATGTATAAATTTGGCTATTAGACCAACCAATTGTGATCTAATATAATCTGCTGTTGATAAAAAAAAATTAAAAGCATAAGTCTTTTGAAATAATTATATATTCTTCATAATTTCAACTAATTAGAAAAGGAGGAAGTGCTAAATAAGAACTATTTATTGTTGTATCTTGCTAATTTATTAAGTTGGTCCATAATATAAATACATCATGTGACATATACTAAAAATGGTCAAAGATAAAAGACCTGCCACTGATCCAATTCAAAAAGTAAATTGACAATTGAAAAAGTAGGACTTAAGGTATTACTGTGTGTGCACACATTCATAGATTTGTTACTGTTGAGAGTTTCTATTAGCTCTTTCCAAAAATCTGTAAGAAATATTAAGTGGGTATATCGACATTTTCTGACGTTATCTAGGGTTTTATATCACTTTTAAATTGGAAATTTTATGTTGTCATCTAGTGACAGTGTACGGCTCTCTTAAGAGGTTGCTTTAAACGTAGTTCGTCTTTTTCTTACACCTTGTTAGGAATTAAGAATCTTTTAAACAGTCTCACTATTGCCATCGTACGGCTTGTTTAAAAGATGTTCCTCTCGTAAAACACACTTAACATTAGTCTCGTACGAACTTATCAATGATCTAATATATTGTTCTTAGATTATATTAGAGTGGGGAAGAGAAAGAAACTAAGAATCGGACCTTAACATGTTTAAGGCGATTCTAAAGTTCTTACTATACCAATCCACTCGAATTTCAAGCCCAAATGTGTGTTGCAGTAGATTTGTTACTGTACTTATGTTTATTTACTTGTTTTTTTGTAAGTATTCAATTACGTGCTTACATATATTTTGCTCATATGTTTTAAACGATAGAACGTTTGAGTGGAACAATGAAAACTTCAATTTGTTTTTGTCAATATTAGATCACAATTGACCGGCTCATTAGAATCTATATTTTATAAAGTCATAGTTATAATGATTTTCTAATAGTAAATCATTTCGAACTAAAAGCTAATATATATAGTGTGGAGAAATGTGTTTGATCAAGAGGTAAAATGTTCATATTTGTAATCTTATTTACTGAAATTTGATTGAGTCATGTAACCTTGCATAAAAAAGCTTAGATTTTATAGGAAATTGTGAATAGGATTCTACCTATCCAAATTTGTTTTTATGTAAAAATATATATATTTCATTGAAAGAAAATGATTAGGAGTCACACATGGTAGATGCTACATATTAGGCCTATGATAAAAAGGGATAAAAACATGCAAGAAAAGAGCAATCAGTTTATTGATATCGACAAAAGCAGTGACACTTTCGGAATCAGTGAAGTGATAAACGATTTTGAAGTTTCTTAAGAGATGTCATCTTAAGAAAGAAGTAGTTAGATGCCAAACGGGGATGATCAAACGATAGAAACCAAAGCAAAAGAAAGCATTTCATCGATAACCCTAGAACATGAGTCGTCAACGAACTTTCTCATTACATGACCATATATACAAACTAAAAATCGATCTAATTATTAATTAAAAAGAAAATTGTCGTATACAATTCACATATCCACATGACAGCAACACTTATATGATTCACTAGATTGCAATTGTATTAGTAAGTGTATATTGTTGGCTAAAATGAATGTCTTATAGAAGAAGAAAAAGTGTGTGGTAAACTTGTGTTATTAAGTTGAACTCATATATCACTAGTATTATCAAGTTTTTTTGGTGTATGATTGATAAAGATACCAGTAAAATGTTGAAATCAGGTCTGAAATAGGTCTGATTCAGATATATCTGAAAAATCACGTATACATTGATTAACCATGTTGCAGTCAGTACTGACTAAATTTTTTGTCTTGGATCAATAGGACAACCTATCTTACTATAAGTGGAGCACCACTTGGTTTTGAAAGCCACTTTGATACCCGCAAATATAAAAATTGAAAATAAAAAAGAACCTTAGAAATAGATATGAAATACAAATCTAAAAATCATGTTGTAAGAAGAAACAATGGGCAAGAAACATCTTCACGCATGAGTTACCAAAAATGTCACAGTCTCAAAGGCACACTTATACATTAGTCATTTGCCCCCACAAATCTTTTCTTTGCTTCTCTTTTTGTTGATAGTGATTTATCTGTCTTCCCACCCAACCCTATCTTTTTTCATTACTGTTTTCTTTCCCTTTTTTCCAATTCATCTTTTTAACCCGAATTTATTTCGGTTTTAGATTCGGTTCAGAAAAACTTTAAACTAGTTTGATGAATTTGTCTATGTAAATACATATAGATATATATTCTCAATGGTTTTCTATATTTTGAAAACTTGTTCCAGAAAGAAGAAAACTCTCTAATTCATGACATATCTTGAAATGAACTTGTTTTGCTTGATGAACAAGTAAATATTTTTCTATCAATAATTTTTTATATATTTGTATTTTTCATAATTCTTACAAAAATTTGTTTTTAATTTTTTCACTATTCAAAAATTCATACATTCGTAAAGAAAATTTACGTAAAAAATCAATTGATTCATAGAAAAATAATTCTACACTACTTCTATAAGATTAATTAATCATTTGCCAAATAATTTATTTTATTTTGAATTCATATATTTCAATAAATTATTTGCCAGTATTTTTTTAAAAAATTGTCTAATTGATGAATTTTTATATCTCTTACTTTAATTTTTATCTTATTTATCACTTATAATTAAACTATATTTCTTCGGTACGTATTTTCATGTCCATGATATAATCCTTACAAAGTTGATAGTATATTTACGTTGTTTTGCTTACTATTAATCACATATCTACGTGTACACAACAAATTTAGATTTTAAACAGAACAAATATATAAAAATTTATTTGTTGTCCTTGCAGAAGAAATATCATCGACATAAAAATTATAAAGCTCACAGGGTTGGTGAATTTATTATAATTAGTATTCGGCTTAGGAATATCATCGACATGAAAGGTACTAATTTAGAATTTTTATATAATTCCAAATATCATTCCACTATAAAATTTCATGAACACACTTATGAAGTAAATAAATATTATATATATATATATATACAAATATTTGTATATTATTCATTTTTAAAAAAATAATATAAACAATAAAAGAAATTATACAAACATTTTCTTTCATTTTATTATCATCTAATCTAGCCAAATTTTATATTATTATTTTGTTCAACTATAAAATCATAATTCTTAATATATATAATATTTTAGAAATAACTCAAATTTCAGATATATAAAGTTTTAAAAAATAAATGAAATTTTAATTTTAGATAGGGTTAAAAATAATTTGATCATATACATAGTTTACTTTCAAAATAAAATTTAAATAATATATTTCATAAACAATATTATACAATATGAACATGATTTCAAAATGAACAAACATATGCCTAAAAATCTATATAAATACAAGTCTAAAAAGCTAAATGAATATAGGTCAAAAATTCTATATATAATGCACACATTTACAATGACATATCAGGTTATAACTGGAATATTTGTTATGAGTGCGTGAGAAAGTTTATGACAATAAGTGGAAGACAATACTTAAAGTTTTTATTCGTTTCTTTGTAATAATGTTAATTACACGTTCATCGAGTCTATGTCACAAAAAGAAGACCAAACAGTATGATTCAATTACATCGGTCAAACTGAACACTACAATAACAAATAAGTGTATACATCAACCGATCCAATAAAATAATAATTGCATTGGTTCACTATACATTTCTGGAAAGAATTCTCATGCAAGAATATAAAGTATGACCTAATACGCTTTTCATTCGAGTAGATTTATACACAAGTTTGACAAAAACTAATAACTTCAAGGAAAATTCAATAAAGTAAACACTAATTTTTTTAATGCTATTCTTCCCTATAATGTATGATATGTTTACTTAAAAGCTTACCCAAAAAAAAGCTTACGAGATAAATAATGTTTTTGTAACTATTTTGATGTAGAACTCAACTATATTCAAGACTGAACTTATTGATTGAATCCAAGTTCGATTCTAAAAAATTATGTTACCTAATAAAATAGAGTTTAGGGGAATGGTGGTCGAATACAAAATTACTCAAGCAAGAAGATTATCTGTATACAAATCAAAATGGTGGTCGCATGGCAATCCAAATGGGAAGCTCTATTCATTCCAAACCGAACTGGTTTACTTGATTAACCCAATCAGATTTTAATATTGGGCTTTTACTTGGCCGAGCTGCATGGGCTAATGTAACATGAGCCGGGCCATGTGTCGCTCATGGGTACTAAGTTTCTTAGTTTGACCCAACAGAAGAAAAAAAAACATTGTGTTTCGTTTTCGACAAATTTGACTAGTTTTGTATTCTTTAAAGGTTAGTTCCCATTTGTCACAAAATAAAAAAGTGACATAAGCACATAAGATTTTGTTGTATGATTTCGGCGTTGTTCGTTGCTGGTCGCTAGCGACTGCAACCAAAAAATTTATTTTTTGTTCGTTTGACAGTCGCTATGTTGTTCGTTTAGTGGTCGCGCGACCAGCGACTGATCGCTGATTTTTTTGTGAATTTACTAAAAAGTAAGGGTAAATTAGTAATTTTGAATTTTAGTCACCGTAAATCGCTGTTTTAAACAGCGATCAAAAATTGCATTCGTTGGTCGCTGGCGACTGGTCGCTGAACCAACGACTATGAAACGAACATGTTTTGGTCACGGTCGCTGGTCGCGGTCGCCAGCAACCAGCAAACAAACAAGACCTTCATCTTCATTATGTCATTATGCAGTGACATAAGCACTATTTTTTTGGTTAACTTTTTATATATTTTTTAGTTTATGATTTTTTTGTAATATTGAAATATAAAGATGTGCCTCATATAAAATATGGTTCTAAATCTGCTACTGTTATCATCAATCAAAGACTTGCAGTGAGGTTTGGTTTAAAATAAGACAATACATATCATTATTTTGAAGACACATGTCACGATCTTATACTTGACAACAAAAAAGATACAAGATCTTTAACATTGAGAGAGTTTTAATAACAAGGAAGTTTCCTACGGCAATATCCTCGACGTATCTATCTCCCTCACTAAACTAACTTAGGACCACTCGAAATCGAAGTTTTAAGCTCACGGATAACGTTCCTTTGACCTTTTGGGTTTGTCAGAAGACGTTTATTTTTGGTCGTTACAATCGTAATCTCTCAAAAATCTCACTTTACTTACACTTTTTTGTTTGTTTCACAATGCATGTGCGATATATGTGGATATTAAGTGAATCATCATCCTATATATCTTATGGCCTTATACAACTAGCTATAAGTTAGTCGTAAGAAATAATGAAATGTTACATTTTCTTGTCCAACTGAATTCGATCTATGTCAAAATCTTCCAAATTTTAATAATATTACGTGAAAAAATATAATTTTCTGAAGTCAAATTAAAATATAGAAGGCATTACAAATAACATTAAAATGACATTTAATTTAAAATAATTTCTCTTTTATAACTGTATTATTGATATATATACACAAAAATTCCGGCATTTAATATGTTTGAATACATAAAATTCTAAAGAATATCCGTAGAACATTTAGCATATATTCCCACCAGTCACCACTATCTCAAATTTCATTTTCACATAACAAAGTTATGCTTTTATTCACAATTAAGCACTTTCATACTAAGCTATATACATTGTATGGCACTAATATATAATAACACTGAGGATGATTTGCAAAGTATATAACTTGTGGTTCGAGTTCATCTATAAGATTACACATTCATGTGAGGGAGTATAAGAAAATGGACAAAGTTAGTTGGTAAACCTTTTATTGGATGAATTTAAATACTGAATTAAGTAATAGCAAATTTATTTGATTTATTCACCTCATATTAATGAAAATATATATATATATATATATATACATATATATTTGTTTCTTTCTTCCGACTCTTGAAGAAATTAAAAGGTTATATATATAAAACTAAGATTGCCCTTTCACATATTCTAAAGCTTATGCAATCTTTGATAGTATCGTTTGATCCATGTTTACTTGTTTTTTTTATATAAATTGTAGACCTCATAAAACTTGATGTTCAATATATATATTTGTAATATAGAATAATATTTATTCAGAACTTGTAGTTTACATTGTCTTGAGACTAAAAGAGAATGAATAACTCAAAGTGTGTTAAACGATGTTGGAATAAACATTTATAATGGAATTCATCCAAAAATATATTTCATTTGTTTCAGATTTATAAATTGATACGATAAGGTCTCTTTTGATAAAATAAACTGATACGATAAGGTCTTTATGTTATTCTATATCCACCACTTGGAATCTTTGCTTGGCTATTTTTTCTTAGATTCGAGAATCAATTAAAAATACTAAATATGAATATAAATATAAGTTATAAAAAAAACTATATGATGAGACCGTATTAGACGTAGTACGTTTAAGTCAAAGGTCAAAAAAGTTGAATTAATTATGTGTTTGCTCCTTCCACAATTCTTGGGGATTTTAGAACAAATTCATCTACTCAAAACAATTACTATTATTTTTACATATTTACACTATTTTCATTTAAAAAAAGATAAAGTATATTTGTCCTAAATTTATATAGCTATTCTAAGGTTTGCTTTTTTTCTTAACAATATAATCATTAAATTGACAACGATCAATTATATGGTAAATAATCTAATTTAAATAGTGAAATTCAATCTTATTATCTAGTGCATATCTATATTAGGGAATGTCAATGTTTGGCACTATAGCTTGTTGTTAAAACATACTAGTTCCATTATAGAACGTTTGATTTTATGAATAATGCAGATAGATTGAAAACCGTCAATTCTTAATTATTTTTTATTTTTTATTTTTTTCAATTAATAGAATACCTAGAATTAATGAGAAAATTTTACTTTATTAAATTAATATGTCTAAAGTTCTATTGGCCATTTCTCCATAAACCCTTTGATTTTGGTCTTTTAATGAGCATAGTAAACATAAATACAATTAATATACTGAATGTGTGCATATAGTTAGAGAAACCTATGATAAAATTAGTGAAAAAGACCCTATAATATCTTTTTAATGTAAATATTATATAGTTTAAAAATTATTAATAAAACAAAGTGAAAGTAAAAGAAGTATTAATTCATAACGCAAAATAGAAAAAAAAAAATAAGTTCACAACAAATCATCAGCTTAGAATAATATTTAAGAATATTCATTTTAGTTAACTTTTGGGTAAATAATTTTTTTTTTGTCAACCTGGTTGAGTGACTTTTAATCTCTTTCTTTATATTGTAGGTACGATGCTCGAACTTTGGTGTCTAAAAATTAATAAAGAGAGCACTACTATTAGTGTCCACATGTTTTTGGCAACTTTTGTGTAAATAAATCTAACAAGAAAACCTATTTATAAGTTTTATATTTATTTTATATTTGAAAATTTTCTTTTTGTTTTATTAAGCTTAGTCTGTTATTTCCATTTCTTATTTTAATGAAATTCCGAAGACAAAAAGCACTATTTCCTTCTTTTCTAAAACCTAAACCATTCCATTTTCTATTTCCAAAAATTTTAGACATTCATTTAACTCTAAATGTTTTTTTTAAAGTCTACTTGTGAGACATGGAAGATACGAACCAACTCACAATGTCCCCTACCATTATATTAGGTTCTCTTTTATAACTAAGGGGCCTAAACTTTTTATTTATATTTCGGGCCTAGGCAAAAGGTTTAATTCTGATAAGATGTATTAGGTCTGGACGTTCGGGTTTAGGTTTGATTTTTTTTGGGTTTTGGATTTTCGGTTCTATTGATTTATGATCTATTTGGATATTTCTATTTTTCGGATCGGGTTTGGTTCGGGTTCGAGTATTTATATATAAATCTATATAAAAACTTAAAATAAGTAAATATTTAATAAAAATAAGTTTATAAACGCTTAAATTTAACAAAAATATTTTGGGTACTGTTTGATTTTTAATTCGGTTCGGGTTCGGGTTCAGTTTTTCGGATATATAAATATATGACCTATTAGGATTTTTTTTCGGGTTCAGTTCGGGTTCAATTTCTCCTTTTCGTATCGATTTCGGTAAAGATTTTGGATATCGGTTTTTATGCCCAAACTTAAAAGGTATGACTTTGAATATCGTATCGAAAATCAATCTTAAAAATAAAATAAAAATGTTTAGAAAATTAAATTTTATGTAAGGAGATAGTAGTTTTTACTATTATATTAGTTTTTGAAATTTCTTCTACTAAAATTGATTGCTCAAAATAAATATATTCTTCCATAGTTACATTGTTAAAAATAATAATCTGTAACTACCTTTGTTTTGATTCACTGTTTATGGAACAAATCAGCATATCCTTTGGCATATTCTCTATATCTTTCTCTTAATTATTTGTATACTTTCATATCTTCTTAGATGCTTTCGAACAAAAATATACCCTCAAATTAAACAAAAAAACAATACATGATATTATTTCAAAATAAATAAAAACATTCTAATTTTTATGATAAGGAAGCCAAAAAAAGAAAAGAAAGAAAAGTCGAAATTGGTGGAGTCATCGTCCACTTTCAAGCCATCAAAACCGTACACATGCATTTTGGTCCCGTTCCTACTAACGTACAATAGTTTTTTTTTTGGATAAAAACGTATAATAGTTTTATAAACTTACTTATATTCAGTAATTAGTTTTCTTAATCCAAAAACATTTAATAGCATGTCCATTATTTTAATCTTATGGGATCTAAATTTAGATTGATCTTCGCAGACTTAAAGTCTCCAAATTATGATCAGACTAAAATCTTAATTGTTTTTCTTTCTTTTTAATGAGTGTAATTTTTAGTCTATTATTGCTTTTGAATTAAAATATATAAAAAATTATTTAATCAGTATTTTTTGTCTACTTCACACTTCATTCATATATAAACTAGTTTTCCAATTCTTGAGGCAAATAGAGCTAGTGATACTATTTCGAGATTGATTTGAAAACGTTGATTTTTTATTATTTTTTAATAAGTTTTGAAGAGGAGCTTTCTCTCTCTTTTCGTTAATGAAAAATAAAAATAAATTAGTTTCTCTTAGGTAGACAAAATGTCTTAGAAATAAGAATCATGAAAGTCCATTCGTAATTCAACGATATAGAAATCAAATAAAAATTTTCTTTTTGTGTATTTATATTTTTTTCTCTTTTTATGCTATTTATTTGTTACCACCTATACCTTTTGAATTATAAAGTAGACTGTTTTTATCAGGTTTAATCGAGGTGTCTGGCTTTATAATTTTTTGGCAGTATGTACACAACTGTTTTCAATTTAATTTTTAATATATAATTATGTCGTAAAAGAAAAATTCTATCAATATTACATAAGATGATTATTTGAAACTGATTCAAGTGGAGAACAACAAAACTAATTATTTAGTGGAGTTTTGACAAAATAATTTAATTGAAGTTCAATAAAACTGATTAAAAGAGAATTTGTTTATTTATCGGCTATAAATACACGTTACAACTAGATATCGAATAGACTATTCTTAAAGAATTTCGTGAGGCTTTAAGAGAAACAAATCATCTTCTAAAGTTCAAAACTTTATCATCCATCTCTTCTCTTTCCTTATTCTTCCTCGTGAACGAAACTTCTCGATCTTCGTTTTTTTTTCTCTCACCTGTTTTTGTGCTTTCACGAGATACTCCCCACTCTACAACGCTACTCTTTTCCGAAGAAAAATTAAAAAAATTTCATTTTGATCTAAAGGTGAATCTTTTTGTTTGACGTGTATCACTTCCAGCTTTATCGGATATATATTTTCCTTGATTTTCGCTGATTGTGTTATCTGGGAATTATTGAGGATTTAAAGGGGATATAGCCCGAGAATCCAGAAGCAAAAAAGGGATTTTTATTAGGCAGAGAAAGGGAGAGAAAGAGAGAAGCATCAACCATGGCTGCTCGAAATTTGCAGAAAATGGCCTCAATTGATGCTCAGTTAAGGCTTCTTGCTCCTAAGAAGGTGTCTGAAGACGACAAGCTTGTGGAGTATGATGCTCTGTTGTTGGAACGATTTCTCGATATTCTTCAGGATTTGCATGGCGTGGAAGTCAGAGAATTCGTATGTTCCTTTTCTCTCTGAGATTATCCTCACTCTTTCTTATTTGCTATATAAATTGGGTTTGTGTGGAAACTTTGAGATACATTTTAGGGTTAACCATCAGTGAATCATATCTGGGTTTGTTGTTTCCGCTTGATATATCCCTAAAGTTTCATCCTTTTTAGTGAAATCGAGTAGATCAGAACACGTTTTTGCTAATTCTGGTTTTTATGTGGTCTGTTTACTCATTCCTGATTGCTTGAGTGGCTCATTGAGTTTGAATCTGTGACTGTTACCAAAAACCGCTTTCTGATGTTTAGTCCAGTCATACTTTCGTGTTCTCAATCAGATACTGTTTTGTTTTGTGTAAAGGTTGAAGAATGCTATGAGGTTGCAGCTGCTTACGATGGAAACCGCAAAACAGAAAAGCTGGAGGAGCTTGGAAACATGCTGACGAGTTTGGATCCAGGAGATTCAATTGTTGTCACAAAGTCATTTTCTAACATGCTTAGCTTAGCTAATCTGGCTGAGGAAGTCCAGATTGCGTACCGGCGCAGAATTAAGAAACTCAAGAAAGGCGATTTTGCTGATGAGGCCTCTGCAACAACGGAATCTGACATTGAAGAGACTCTCAAGAGGCTTTTACAGCTTAACAAAACTCCTGAAGAGGTTTTTGATGCTCTCAAGAATCAGACTGTTGACTTGGTCTTAACTGCTCATCCGACTCAATCTGTTCGTCGGTCTTTGCTACAAAAGTTTGGAAGGTTTGTAGACTTCTTCTTAGTCCTGATATTTTGATTCCTTGTGTGTGATTTTGCTCATGTGTTTTGGTCTCAATGTTTTCAGGATTCGTGATTGTTTGACGCAGTTATATGCAAAGGACATTACTCCTGATGATAAACAAGAACTCGATGAAGCTCTGCAACGAGAGGTATATATATGCAAACACAGAACTCGGTGATGCTTGTTTTCCTTACTAAAACTCTGTTTTTGTTTGCACCAGATTCAAGCTGCTTTTCGCACAGATGAAATCCGAAGAACTCCTCCTACACCACAAGATGAAATGAGAGCAGGGATGAGCTACTTCCATGAGACAATCTGGAAAGGAGTTCCCAAATTCTTGAGACGTGTTGACACCGCCTTAAAGAACATAGGAATCAACGAGCGTGTTCCTTACAATGCTCCTCTCATTCAATTCTCTTCTTGGATGGGCGGAGACCGTGATGGTATAAAAACAAGATTGAATTCGGATATTTATGTCTCTATCAATATGAATCTCATTATTGGAAACATTTTTTTATTGCAGGAAATCCGCGAGTAACTCCTGAAGTTACAAGAGATGTATGCTTATTATCTAGAATGATGGCTGCCAATCTTTACTTCTCCCAGATAGAAGATCTTATGTTTGAGGTAACAAAACATTAAGTTCATATTGCAGCCCTTAAGTTTGGTGCTTCTTAATGTTAAAGAGAGAGAGAGATCTTACTTTCGTTTTTCGTGTGTTTCTTCTGCAGATGTCTATGTGGCGTTGCAATGAGGAACTTAGACTTCGTGCAGAAAGTCATAGGAGTGCGAAAAGGGATGCAAAACACTATATAGGTGTTTGTTACATTCTCGACATATTTTGATGTGTCAGAGGTTTAAAAGTTTGTTTCATTCTGTTGGATTTATGATTGTTTTTGGTTGGATGTAGAATTCTGGAAACAAATCCCTGCGAATGAGCCATACCGAGCTGTTCTTGGAGATGTAAGGGACAAGCTGTACAACACACGTGAACGTGCACGTCAGTTATTGTCAAGCGGAGTTTCAGACATTCCTGAAAATGCTGCTTTCACAAGTGTGGATCAGGTGTGTTTTATTTCTGTGTGCAACTAGAGGTTCTTAAGCCAAATTATCCGGACAGAAACCTTATCATCTCCAGATACTAGAGACATATCGAAACTGTACCTAACTGATGCATAGTTGAGTATTGATAACTGTTTTTTGAAATCCAAAGGAAAGAGAACTAATACATGGATTGAAATGCCCTTAGATCAATTTTGTTCTTAATTGACTAATCTTCTAACCTTGGGATGTTTCTGTTTCTTTCCAAAGTTTTTGGAGCCACTTGAGCTTTGTTACAGGTCGCTCTGTGATTGTGGTGACAGACCTATTGCTGATGGAAGCCTGCTCGATTTCTTGCGCCAAGTGTCTACATTTGGGCTTGCGCTTGTGAAGCTTGATATCCGTCAAGAATCTGACAGACACGCTGATGTCTTGGATGCTATCACGACGCACTTGGGTATTGGATCTTACAAAGAATGGTCGGAGGATAAAAAGCAGGAGTGGCTCTTATCTGAGCTAAGCGGGAAACGCCCTCTCTTTGGACTTGATCTTCCCAGAACAGAAGAGGTCGCAGATGTTTTGGACACTTTCAAAGTCATCTCCGAGCTTCCTTCGGATAGTTTCGGTGCTTATATCATCTCAATGGCCACCGCCCCATCAGATGTGCTTGCTGTTGAGCTCTTGCAACGTGAATGCGGGATCACTCATCCTCTGAGAGTTGTTCCATTGTTCGAGAAGCTAGCGGATTTAGAATCTGCACCTGCGTCTGTTGCCCGCCTCTTCTCCATAGAATGGTACAGAAACCGGATCAACGGAAAGCAAGAAGTCATGATTGGGTATTCTGACTCGGGCAAAGATGCTGGTCGTTTATCTGCGGCTTGGCAGTTATACAAGACTCAAGAAGAGCTTGTGAAGGTGGCCAAAGAATATGGAGTCAAGCTCACAATGTTCCACGGAAGAGGTGGAACCGTAGGGCGTGGAGGTGGACCCACCCATCTTGCTATCTTGTCTCAACCTCCGGATACCATTCATGGTCAATTGAGGGTAACAGTTCAAGGTGAAGTTATCGAACAGTCTTTTGGAGAAGAGCACTTATGCTTTAGGACTCTTCAGCGTTTCACTGCTGCTACACTTGAGCACGGAATGCATCCACCAGTTTCCCCTAAACCTGAGTGGCGCGTCCTCATGGATGAAATGGCTGTAATTGCCACTGAAGAATACCGTTCTGTTGTCTTTAAGGAGCCCCGTTTTGTTGAGTACTTCCGCCTGGTTAGTTCTTCAATAACTCAATTTCTCCTCTTCTCACAAATTTTAGTTAACAAACGTCTGAATTCGGTTTTGGGATTGTGTCATAGGCGACACCTGAGCTTGAGTATGGAAGGATGAACATAGGAAGCAGACCATCAAAACGAAAACCAAGTGGAGGCATTGAGTCACTGCGTGCAATCCCATGGATATTTGCATGGACTCAGACAAGGTTTCACTTACCCGTTTGGCTAGGCTTCGGAGCTGCATTCAACCGCGTGATCCAGAAGGACAATAAGAATCTCGACATGCTCAAAGAGATGTACAATCAATGGCCTTTCTTTCGTGTCACAATCGATCTAGTTGAAATGGTTTTCGCCAAAGGAGACCCTGGAATCGCTGCTTTATACGACCGTCTCCTTGTCTCTGAAGAACTTCAACCATTCGGTGAACAACTTCGAGTTAACTACCAAGAGACCAGACGCCTCCTCCTTCAGGTATCTAGACCCATTTCAGTTTCAGACAATACCTGTCATTACAAGTAAGATCACGAGTTATGGTAATAACAAACTAACACACACATTTACCTTCTCAGGTTGCAGGTCACAAAGACATTCTAGAAGGTGATCCATACTTGAGGCAAAGACTTCAGCTTCGTGACCCATACATCACAACATTAAACGTATGTCAAGCCTACACACTCAAGCAGATTCGTGACACAAGCTTTCACGTTAAAGTCAGGCCACACCTTTCCAAGGACTACATGGAGTCTAGTAAACCAGCAGCTGAACTTGTTAAGCTCAATCCAAAGAGTGAATACGCACCAGGACTTGAAGATACTGTTATCCTCACCATGAAGGGTATCGCTGCCGGTATGCAAAATACCGGTTAAGCCAGTTTAAACCGTCTTTGTATCATTCTCGAAATCTCTGCTACTTGTTATCATAATACTATTATGTTTAATTCTGTGTTGTGGTAATCTCTCTGACTCTCTTATGTACGCATTATCTATATAAAAAATGTTAATTTCTATTGTTGTTATCTATGAAATTTACTTCTACAAAGATGGAAAATAATCTTTATTTTTTGCCAAAGATTTTACAGTGGAACGTGAAGCTATGAATATTAATCCTAAATAAAATTAAGGAGTTTTCGAAAATACATCAAACTCATCTTAGTCTTCACCAGAGTTTCTTTGTCTGGCTTTGAATCTCCATTCTTTTTCATCGAGCCCATCGGAGTATTCACCGAATATGATCACTGAAAAAGTTGAGAATTTTTCCCACGGTGATTGAGCGGATCACGCTACAAACAAGTGACTCGGGAGCTAGCTTCAAACGTTTGATGACATCTTTGAACCTTGAGACGGCTGGAGAAAAGTTTTCACCTTTCACAGACTTGGCCTCTCGATACACTGTTACAAACAACTCAAGAAGCTCATGTTTCTCCATCGCTCTTGTTTGTGTTTGTGAGTATTTGCTCTGTTTTCTCGACTCTTTCTCTCGAACTGATTAACGTTTAGAAGTAAAACAAAAGAGAAAAACTGAGAACTATTGGGAATAATCTGAGATGTTTATATAGAGAAATAGTTAGATCGACTCTCAATCCAATGGCACTGGTTTTAAAGGAAGCTTGGGTAACAAGACAATCTACTTGCTTAATCTTTAATCTAGTCATAACTCGGTGCGTGACTCTTTAATTTCCTGCAACATATATTCACTCAAATTGTTATAACACTAATTTTGTTTGAACTTTGGAGAGCTTTGCCTTTTAGTCGTTTCAATTGCGATTAGCAAGGTCAGTTTTTTTTTATCCTTCTTTTGAAAATCGATTGCTTGATTAATTGAGGTCGAGAAATGTATCGACACAATACTCTGTTTTGGAAAGAAAAAAACGAAACTTTTGAAACTTATCAACTCTGTGGCTGTTTTTTTGTGAGTCTAAGTTGTTGAACTCTCGTGTTTTGTTCATTATATGTCTCATTATAAGCTCTTTGGCAGATAATGTTCTTGGGCACGTCTTATCATTTCTCCCAACAAAACAGGCTGCTTCAACATCATTACTCTCGAAGAGGTGGAGGAATCTGTATGTTTTGGTTTACCTAACCTGCTTTCTGGACGATACATACATGTCAATGTGAGAACTTTTCATTGGTTTTGTCAAAAAATTGCTCAATCTGCAAGGCAATTCTCCATTAAAGAAGCTTACTCTAAAGAGTCAATGATCGATTTAGTATAGCCAATTCTTGTTCAACGTTGGATATGCAATGCGCTTGAGCGTGGTGTTGTGGATATTGATCTGTTTGCCACTTTCCATTTGAATTCTCAACCTGTATCTTCGTTGATCTTCAAGAGCATGACACTGACTAAGTTGAGACTAGGACATGGGTTTAAAATTCAGTTTTTTCAGGATGTTTATCTTCCTATGTTTAAGACTTTATGTCTTGACTCGATTTATTCTGATGGAGATCGTGATGTCATTGAAACTTTTCTACCTCATTGCACTGTGCTTAAAGAATTAGTTATTGAGGAGCAAATAGGGGCACAAAAGGTGTCCTTCTGTGTCTTCTACATCTCTAAAGACACTGCATCTGTCTTTGTGACACTCTGAACATTTCGCTTGATGTTCCCAATCTTGTCTACTTGGAACTTTTGTGTTTCTTTGGGAGCAAGTACACAGTTGTTAACTTGGGTTCGGTCCTTCAAGCTAGACTTAATCTGTGGGTAGACGATAGACGGCTAAAGGCACTAAGACGTGGAGCTGCTTGTTTACTTCGCGCTGATATGATAGATCTCATCAATGGAACCAGAAATGTTAGGGTCCTTCACTTAATTAGTGATGCTTCTGAGGTCGGTTCTCGATTTTTTATTTTTTTAACAATCTTTTGCTGCTGAATAAAACAAAAGATAATCCAAGAACCGACCTCAGAAGCATCTGATGTATTTCTCTGGTCAATAAATTTCCAATGTGTGTCTATCTATCGCGAGTCACGAGAAGCAAGGATGGCAAATTCTACCACTTTTGATCAAAAACTCCCCAAATCTAGAAACTTTGATCTTCAAGGTATCTCATGACACACGTACTAACCGATCATAAACGCCTTATATAGCATTATCTCTATGACATTAGGTTCACTATCTCCTTTATGCTTCAGGGTCTAGAGAACTACATAAATGGAAAATATGGTGATTGCTATTATGGCCTTAAGGAGAACAGCTCGTGTTGCTTATCGTCATGTCGAGTGAAGGTGTTGGAGATATGTGGCTATTAAGGAACTTCGAGAGAGCTGAATCAAATGAAGCATTTCTTAAAGAAGTTACCATGTCTTGAGCTCGTGAACATTCGTACTCTAAACATTACCCAAGTGCTCATCTATACACAGTATTTAATGTCACTTCCAAGAGCTTCACCAAAATGCAAGATCCAAGTCAACTTTTGGACATAACAAAAGACTAGTGACCTCTTTAATCACTCTGAATGTGAAGTTTTACCGAATTTAGTTTTTGACAAAACCTTACCTGCAAACATAAGATATAGTATTGACTTAAGTGTCTAATTGGTAAATCCTATAGTAGTCTAGGATTATGGTTGATCTGTCTCTACATAATGAGACCAATGATACATTTCATAGAGATCACCATTAATTAATATTAAATTTATTACTAAACAATATTTTAGATATTTCTTATAGTATCACCATTAAACATGCCCTTAGTTATGGAAATCTTCTCTCGCCGGTTCCTTTGAATCGTTATTGAAAAGGATAGATTGTTCTATGTTACGCCCGATTATTAAATTATAGATTTTTCCGATATATATGTTTGGTTATTATATCATATATATATATATATATAACTGCATATTAAAAACATATAAACCTATAGCCATATTAAAATACAATTTGATTTAAGTGTCTAATTGGTAAATCCTATAGTAGTCTAGGAGAGTCATAAAATTTTCAGAGCACTTAAAAAAAATTAATCAGGATTTGCTCTAAGAAATTTTCATAACCATTTTTTTAGAACATTAAATTTTTATCAATCGAACTTTACACTTAATTTCTAAATCCAAAGCATTTATATTTTAGAATTAGAAAATTTCTGTAGCACTAAAATTTATTGCCAGAGCCATAAAATGTACCGCCTAAATTCTATAACAAAAAAACAAAAGCTATAGTTCTATTTAATCGACCTTTAAATGAAAGTTATTTTCTAAAACCTTAAATATCCAAACTCCCTCCTGAAATTGGACATAACCAAACCAAAATATAATTTAATCTTGAATGAGATCTTATATCTAGAACACAACAAAAACTAAACCAAACCATATCATAAATTTATTTTGTCAAAATTTTAACCTTGCGTTTTAGAATCTAAAAAAATCTTAATCTAAACTGAATTGTAATTTAATCCCAAATACGACATCTTTTTCCAAAACCAAAAATATTCAAATCGAAGTGAACAGAATCATTGTAAAAAATATTTTTTAGATCAATAAATTTGTTTTTCATGTATAATTCTGGTTATAAATTAATATTTCTCATATGACAGTTTTGTTTGAAGTTTTAATACTAATATTTTTCGTTCAAAAAATTCCGAAATTTTTATAGGATAAATCTCCTAAAGATCTCTCTATGTATTTCCAAACCAGTCAGAATGAACTAAAATATTAGAAAATTCGAAACTCATATTTTTGGAATGATTATCTATTCTTAAGTTAATAACATAATCTAATGCGTCAGTCCTAAATTCCAAAGTTTAGAAGAATATATATGTGTTTTGAAAATTCCTATTGACTTTATGATTGAAATGGAAAGATTTAAATCTAATTTTGTTAAGTGTTATTTACGTCTATTATTAGAAAACAAATATATATTTTATTATGGGAAGATAAAGAACTATTAAAATGAGTGGACTGGTAGATAGACAGTGATGACATGTCATTATATAATTGGATAAGAAGAATAAGTGGACCCCACAGAGAATAATATAATCAATATAAAATCAGACCACTGACTCATAATTATCCTGTTAAACCCGCGTTAATTACGGTTGTGTCCCTACTCGCAGCTCAAAGATCTCTCTGCTTTCTTTTTCTTCCGTCTGGAGAAAAAATACAAAACAAGTGCGATCGTCGAGAGACCTGACTCGGATCAGTAGAAAAAGCTTCAGAATTTTTGATTTTTAATATGGCTTCTGGGAAAGAGCGTGACAATTTCGTTTACCTTGCTAAGCTTTCTGAGCAAGCTGAGCGTTATGAAGGTGAAATAATCTCTTCTTCTTCTTCTCTTTCGAGTGAATTCTATGAATTTCTCGTTGTTAGGTCTTTGTTATAACTTGATTCTCTGTTTTCTTTCACTGAATTTCCATTATTTATCGAAAAGTTTATGTTTTGATATTTGGAAGTCAATAGTTTTCGTTTCCGTATCGTTTGATTGTATTGAGTGTGGTTGTTTTCGAATTGGGAAGTTTTGGGTAAGGGATTGGATTTCGAGGGTCTCGATTTTTACAAGATGGGTTGATTCTTTACTGCAGAAATGGTGGAGGCAATGAAAAATGTTGCGAAATTGAACGTTGATTTGACGGTGGAAGAGAGGAACTTGCTCTCAGTGGGATACAAGAACGTGATCGGTTCAAGGAGAGCTTCGTGGAGGATTTTCTCTTCGATTGAACAAAAAGAAACTGTGAAAGGGAATGAGGCTAATGTTAAGAGGATCAAAGGGTATATGGAGAAGGTTGAGTTGGAGCTTTCAAATATATGCATTGATATAATGTCTGTGTTAGATGAGCATCTGATTCCATCGGCTTCTGAGGGTGAATCAACTGTCTTCTTCAATAAGATGTAAAACTTCTAATGCTTTATACATGATATTAAGCTCAAGGTTGGGTTATGTGTTCTGAAGATGTGTTTTTGGACTTTTTATTGCAGGAAGGGTGACTATTACCGCTATCTTGCGGAGTTCAAATCAGGAAATGATAGGAAAGAAGCTGCTGAGGAGTCTTTGAAAGCCTATGAGGTGTTCTACTAACGAACACTGATTGATATTGCTTTTGATCACTAGATATTATCGGTTTTCGGTTGCATTACGTTCGATTTTTTTTTGTTTTGTTTCCTTTACAGATTGCTACTTTTGCTGCTGATGCTAAACTCCCTCCTACACATCCCATCAGATTGGGTTTGGCTTTGAACTTCTCTGTATTCTACTACGAGATCATGAACGCACCTGAAAGGTTTATAGATTTTTACTATGAAAAAAAGGACTCATTATCTTGGTACTAAGATTTGACTTTTTCTTTTCTCTTCAGGGCATGTCACCTTGCTAAGCAGGCGTTCGATGAAGCTATCTCAGAACTTGACACTCTGAACGAGGAATCCTACAAAGATAGCACCTTAATTATGCAACTTCTCAGGGACAATCTGACCTTGTGGACTTCTGACATCCCCGAAGAAGGAGGTAATGATCAATCTGGACCTAAGCAAATTCTTTAATTGTGATATTTTGATGTCTTAGAAGTGTCCTTTTTGGTGTTTTTCCAGTCTAGGTGTATTATCACTTCTTTTGTGTAGTGTTGTTTTGCTTGCAAACCAATGAATCTATAAAGACATTTTAGGCCTATCCATGGACATACTTGATGATAGGTAGTTGAGACAGCATCCATAAGACGATTGCCAGTTTTTTCCAAGTCGTATTCTACTCGGATATCCGAATGTTAATTTTGCCTATATATGCAGCAGATGATGCCCATAAGACGAATGGCTCTGCCAAACCTGGTGCAGGTGGAGACGAGGCAAAGGTAAAGTACAAGAGATCATGTTCCTTAGGGTGATTTAGATAACTCAAGATCCTAATAGAGGATTGTTTTGTTCTTAATGCAGTGATCTGATGTGTGCACCCGCAGCAGCAGCACTGGACAACATGTTTCGAGAACAACTCAATGCGCGGTGAATAATAGTGAAATATAGAGTTCCTCTGTTTCCTGTACCATTATTGTCTTTGTTACCTGTACTCTGGTTTAGTCCCAAGTATCTCTGGCTTGTATTTGTTGCATCATCTGATGCCTGTCTCTGGACAAAGTCTTTTTTGTAATTTGTTATTTACCACTATCTACTTCATCCATTGCCTATGGATCCAATCTCTGAATTGCTGAGACATAAGCTGTTTGGTTTCAATGCCCTGCTTCTTTCTTCTCTTATGTTCTCTGATTCATCGTTGAAATGAACCTCAATCACAGCAAAGAAAATAACTTTTGTTTAGTTTGGTGAATTTAGCTTACATAAGCCAACCTTAAATAGATGAATCTTGCATTTCATGAATCCTTCGAACATTTACTCGTGTAATAATATAGCCAAGCAGAGTCGAACTCCAAAAAATAATAATTTAGAACTCAAAAAAGATGAAAAAAGAATGAATTATTTGTTGACTTTGATATCATCACAAAGCTTGCTTTCTGAGTGTTTAAATAGGCCTTTCTGATTGAATTATCATGACGCTGAGGCTGATGATAGGCTTCTTGACTATAAGAGCAAATGCTTTATAGAGTCCTCTAGAAACTGATGGCTCGGAGAAACCATCTCCTTCACTTTATCTCCACCCTTGTACATCTTAAATGTCGGAACTTTCCTGATACTCTCTGCCTTCGCCAATGCCATGCTCTCCTCCACATCCACCTAATAACATTTCATTCTCTCAGTTAGAACATTGAAAGACACAGGTTATATGTAAGTGAAGCATATGTGGAAGGTGTTTTTAGTACCTTAAAGAAATGTACTAATGGATACCGGAGACATAAAGTGTTGATGAATGGAGAGATTTCTTCACATTGTCTGTTTGATGATGACTTGAAATGAAACACAGAGACACCTGAAGAAAAATGTTTCTACTTGAGCAAGACATAAAGATTCAACTTTTTATACAAATGGAGTTTCTGATTAAACTTACCAGGAAGTGATACTGAGTTCTTAAACTTGTCCAAAGTCGAAACTGCTTCAACCTCATTATTGAATCCTAAGCTTCTAGATTCTTGACTTCTGTTCATTAACATGTTTTTCGCTCTCTCTAGAGACTCTGCAACTTCACTGTCTCCTGGAAGTTCTCTTCTCAAAAACTCATAATCTCTAACCGCATCCTCCCATCGATCAAGCTATATATCAACAAACATTGTCATTCAAGTACACTACCAAACTAGGTTAATATCAGATTAGACTAAGTTCTATTCTAACCTTTCTATATGAAGCAGCTCTTCGTAGAAGTGCCTTGATGTAACTAGGCTGGATTTTGAGTGCTTGGTTACAGTCATTAACAGACTTTTCCCACAAACCAAGCTTATACCAACACGCTGCTCTATTGCAATATAAAACCGAGTTCGAATCATCGTGCTTGAGACCATCTCCATAAGCTATACTCGCTTCTGAGAATCTCCCCGAACTAAAGAGCTCATTGCCATGAGTACGAGCCTTCACAACCTTCTTCATATTGTTTAAAACTGTTACTACCTCAGGATTGGTCTGATCGTGCTTTGCAGCTCTCTCTGCCTTTGCAACCGCATTCTCAAATCTGCAACAAACCTATCATTTCTAATCACTCACCAGCCGAGAAAATCAAACATGTAACAAGCAAATCCGAGTCTCGAAAGCTCACCTTCCTAATGCCATATCAACTTGAGCTTGGATACATAGCACATAAGCTTCAGCTACCATACCAAAGGATTTAGCTTGCAGTTGAGAATGGCAATCTAATCTTGGAATGCAAGATAGACAAGATTCTGATTCCTCTATTTGGTTAAGACGCAAAAATGCTTCAGCTTTACAAGCTACAAGCTGTCGAAACCAATCGAAAGAACCTCATTGTTAGTTAAAAATCTTAGTGCAACAAACTGCCTAATCTCATAGCAATTATCTCTCACCTGAGGAGAAGAATCAGCACCATTTGCAATGGCTGCATCAGCTTCCTTAATCGCGGTTTTCCAATCTCCAATCTTTCGAGCTTCCCAGCATCGCCTGAGATGCTTCTCCAACATCTGCAACCGTTGAAGATCAGCTTGATCCGGACATTGCCCGGAAAAACAAATATGACGTCTTGCATTCTCTGCTTCTCCCAATCTAAATCAACAATCCAATGCATTATTTCAATTCTCAAATTTCAAACAAACAGCAAAGAAACCAAAGCCCTCCAGATTGATTACCTGAGATAGAGAGAAGCGAGTCTTTGGTGAGCTCTGAAGTAAGACGGATCAACCCTAACAGCTTCAAGGCATTCTTTAACAGCCTCTCCTAACCGTTTTAAAGCCGTTAAAGCAGCCGCACGGTTGCTTCTATAAGCTACATTTTCCGGTGAAATCGAAATTGCTCTATCATAAAGCGACAAAGCTTCAGAAAAATTCCCTCTTCTATACATATCGTTTCCCGTTCTCTTCAAATCCTCCGGATTTTCTTCGTTTTCCACCGCCGTTCTCACCGTCTTTCCATTGCTACTTCCTCCACCACTGCGTACCACGTTTCCATGTCCATAATTTCCAGTTCCTGTACACAAAGTCTCGGTTCTACTTGAGGTCCGACTCGCCATTCCGGTTTTCAAGATCCGACCTGAAGGACAAATGTTTCCAGCTGGTAAAACGCCGAGATTAGGCGACACTGCAGACGTTGCACCGCTACTACCTCCTTGCGGCGAGGTGTGACTCGTTGCTGAAGTGAAGCTAGAGCCAGAGAAGATCAACGGTGTTCCAGTGGAAGAGGTTCTTCTATGACCCGGTTTAAGATTCCGGGTTGTCGGCATTCCGGATCCAAGTAAAGCAGAGCTTGAAAGCTCCCCGGAATGACTCTTATAACCATTCTCTAACCGTTTAGCCATCTGAGAACTCACCGACGGTTTTCCAGAAGCAGAACCTGAAGAACCAGAGCTGCTTGTTGGAGTAGCTGCAGCAGAAGATGAAGCTGAACCACGTGGCATTAATGTAGAAACTGGAGAACCCAGATCGAGTTCTCGAAAATCAGGCTTGTTAACATCATCATCTCGATTAAAATCACGAAATCGACCTGTAATTGAATCTATTGCAGGTTCAAGTGAAAGCCTTCTAGAATGAGACATCACTTGAATCTAATGACCTCAAAGCTTCTTCCTTTCGTCTTCTTCTTCTTCTTCTCAAAGTCAGAAATTACCACCGAAGCTTTAAAGACCGGACAGAAACAAGTACTGTCCAGAGAGAGAAAGAGAAGAAAGAAGACAGATCTCGTGATAAATAGAAAAGGAAGAAGCAAAGAATGAAATTATATCAACTAATAAATTTTGATTTAACCATTGATTAATAAAGATTACTAATTTTCTCTGAGATTAAGACATTGATCTTCTTCTTCTGTTCATCTCACGAGTCTCTATCTCTCTCTCTTCTCTCCCGTGTCTTCACGGCTGCTTGTCGTTTAAGGTAAAATTTATGGTAATTTCTGAATTTAATTATTAATTTTGACCTCAAAAATATATTTATTTAATATTATAAATAGTCTAAACTAGTTGACTTTTAAGTTATAATTCCCACTGAATTAATTTCTTGAACTTTCTGCTTAAGATTAAAATCATTTAACATTTAATTCCGTTGCTTTGTCTTAGGAAAACGAATTATGAAATACATCAAATGGGTTTAAGTGTAAACAATACAAATGCGTAAAAACTCTGTAATGTTAACGAATTTAATCAATCTCTGACGTGATGTTAGTTTATGAATTAATTATTTTTGCTCAAAATGTCAAGGCACACAGATTTAAGCACGTTCACTCATGTTCCCAAAATGTTGCTCTATCAAATTTTTTTTTTTTGTATATGACATTATTAATCACAGATTATACAGTAGCATAAACAAGCTATCATTAGGATAAACACTTAACTTTCGTAGGATATATATATTTTTTTTTTTCAACGACTTTCGTAGGATATTCAATGCACAACATGTTACTATTTTAATTTTATTTTTTTGTGATATTTCATTTATCAAACCCACTTTTAGGGTCGTTGTAGACCTCTCGCATTAAATTTGCTGCTCAGTATAAATTGTAATGGAATTTTAATTTTTCTTAAAGGGCATAAAATGGGATATTAGATATTCAAATTTTTTTTACAAATGGCATCTAGCCTAGTGGCAGGCGGTAAATCCACTTAAGGCAGCGTATTTGCATAACCCAGGATCGAGTCTCCATGCTTACATGATGTAGGAATTTGGCTATTGGGCCGGCCAGTTGTGGTACAATATAATTTGCCATTGACAAAAAAAAAAAAAATATTCAAATTTTAGCTACTATGAATGAAAGTCGCCGGAAAATTATAAAGTTGATACATTACCCATTTTTTAAAAAAGTTAAACATTATTATACAAAATTATACTATTTATTAGAACTCTAGAAAAAATTTGATCGATAAAACTTGATTAATATTCCAAACTTATATTTAAATTGAATTTTAGATGTATGACTTATTAATTGACACATATAACTGATGTAAGTTACTATATTTAGTCTAATATATCCTTTTTTTTTTATCAAAAACGGTTTAAATTGTTTTTTTTTTTTGTCAATGGTTTAAATTGTTATTTTTTTTTTGTCAACTAGACTACTGACTTTTAAATTCCCTCCTACTATTGCAGGTAGGGGGTTCGATCCCTGGTGCTTTGAGGATTTGTAAAGTGACTACATCACTGGGCCACCTGTCTTCGACGTTTAAATTGTTATTTAAAAGATACCAAAAAAATCCAAATAAATAAATAAGAAGTTACATAAGAAAGTAAATCTATAAGTATCTTTTTAACAAATAAAATGTATATTATAAATGCAAGTGACATTTAGTATAGTGGCATTTGGTAAATCCACAAGAGTCAAGCGCACTTACATATCTTGGGATTGAATTCCTCGTTTACATTTACAAAAATTTGACTAATGGGTTGGCCATTTGTACCCTAACGTTGACATAAAAAAATAGTAATACATTTTGCACTTGACAAAAAATGTATATTATAGAAAATAGAGAATTAAATCAACAGAAAATAAAAATATATAATGAGTGATTTTAGGAGTTTCGTGAAAACTATTTGACCAATTCCATTTCATATTATTTGTTATTCTATATATTTGTTTTTTTTTTGTCAACGGCAAATTATATTGGGTCACAACTGGCCGGCCCAATACCTAAATTCCTACATAATGTAGGCGGGGGCACTCGATCCCTGGTTGCGCAAATAAGCTGTCTTATATGGACTTACCGCTTGCCACTAGGCTAAAAGCCATTTGCATTCTATATATTTGTTTTGTTTTAAATTATTTGTCATTTTTACTTTCTAAAGTAATTTTTGTTTAAAAATTATAAGTATAATTTTGTTATTAAATATATAATACTAATAATTAATGTAATTAAAATTATAAATTAACGATAGTTGTAAAGTTAGTATAGTTAATTTATTAAAAAAAAAAATTTATGTAAAATAATTTAGAACGATAATTAAAATAAAAGGTAAGGAATATTGTAAAAGAAGTAATTATAAAAGGCCACGTAAGATTAAATTCACAACCCTCGTACTCAAAGACAGCGAGATGGAGACAATATCGTAAACTAAAAAAATATTAATCGAAAACTTAAAACATATTAATCGAAAACTTAAAAAGTATTAATCGAAAACTAAAAAAATATTAATCGAAATTTTATCATCAAATGGAGCTGCAAATCCTTTTAAAAAGGCTGTCATAGTTCTGCTTTTTCTTCTTCTTTAAATTTCTTAAATATTTTGCATATAAGCAAACAGTTACTATTAACGGCATTTAGGTTAAAATAACGGATTATTCTGTTCCGTTAATTCTCACTAACGGATTATTCGAATATTGACCTTAAACCCGCCAAATTTCGGTCCAACAAAACCAACTCTTCTTTTTTCCTTTTTTGTTATTTAATCAAAAATTGTAACATCAGTATTTTTTTTTACAACAATATCAGTATGTTTTAAAATTTTATTTTTATTAATGAGAAGAAACAACTAAATTATTCAGGATAAAAAAAATACATTGAAATTATTAATCTAATATGTACTATTTATTTTTTTGTCAACAGTAGATTATATTAGACCATAACTAGCCGGTCCAATAGTCAAAATCCTATATAATATAAGTAGGGGACATGATTTCAGTATAGATTTAGAGTGGACCATTATGTTAAGAGTTAATTTTTTTTTGGAAAAAAGAAAAAGAAAAAGGTCTAAAACGACACTTGTTTAAAAGTGGAATAGTTGAGTATTAAATATTTTGGACAGCAATTTCATTAATAACAAAGACCAAGACAATTTACTTTGTATATTAGTCTGTTTATTCAACGCATGTCACATTGTTTGGTCCGTCGGGGACATACAAAAAAATCATATTCAGGCTATTATACTTGAACATGAATGACCCAATTAATCAAATTAGACAAAAGAAGAAATATGCGAATATTAAAAAAAATGTAATTAGCTGCTAATGATGAGTTTCATTTTTCTTAAACTCTAATTTAATCACTTTCGGTGTATCTAAGTAATTATAATCACGAGATTCGAGATTAATGATAATTGATCCAATTTCAACTTTAAAACTATTTACAATATCTTCTAATCAAAGTTAACATCTAAACTGATGATAGCTGGTTCAGTAGTGTAGTTACTTTATAAATTTTTAAGATACTAAGAATCGAATCTCTTACCTTCAATAATATGAGCGATATTTAAAAACCGGTAGGCTAATTAACAAAAAATAAAAAGTTAACATCTAAGACTTACAAACACAACATTTAAAATACAAATCTCTTAAAAGAAGATTTCTTGTAATGTTCTTAGAATCATATATATATATATATATATATAGCTATATATATCTCACAGCATGATTCTTCATAAAAAAAAAAAAAAAAACTAATCCACGATTGTGTAAGCTTAACCACTATGATGAATAATTAAGGGTATCCGATGTTTAAACAATTATTAATCTAAATTAATTTACTTCAATTTTCAGACTTAAGATCATAATGTCAGTACAAGCAAAAGAATATATGTAGATCGCATTATCTGCCAACTCGAAATTTTCTTTTATGTCTAAAATAAACTTGTAATTTGTAACTAAGTTCTATATTCCTGGAAATACTTTTTTCATTTTTTATTAAAATGGTTGCATGTGTGGATAATTGAAAACATTTTAAAGTAATAGTAAATTTAAGAGATCAATTATATAGTGCCATGATTTAATCAGTTGCCACCTGAGGCTAGATGCTCGATCATGTGAACATATGCTAATATCATATGAATCTTATTTTCCTTTCTCATCACAATTTGACTTATTTTAATTTTCATATTATTGATCAAATTTGACATTTCAACAAAATAACATTATTTTTCTTGTTACAAAAAAAACTTCTGATAAGAAAAATTTTCTTGTTTTCTAATTGTATAAGTTCGTTATTTTCAGTAGGCTATTTATCTTTTATTTTCAGGTATCTTATTCGATGTGTTTCGAGTGTATGGTTTATGATTTTGGAGTTGTATGTGTCTCGTTTCCGTTTTTCTATCTAATATATTATGCCGTTGTTAAAAAAAAGGAAAAAAAAAATTCTGAAATATACTAATAATATTTTGTAAAAAAATATATTGTTATTATAGCATTGTGATTTTTATAAAGAAAATAGAAAACAATGGATGAGCTTTACGTAAAATGAGGGAGGTCTCTGCTGTACATAAACATTCCACATGCTTCATGTCTCAAATTTAGAAGTGTAGCAACAATATGCTTTGATATAGATTGTGAAATTGACGTTTTCAAAATAAGTTTTAAAACGTTTTTGAATAAAAAGGAAATGTTCAACTTATTTTACGACGCTTAATTGCAACAATCCATAATCTAGGTTTATCTATGGCTGTTTCAGTGAAATATAATATTTAACCAAATATCAATATACCGACTAAAAATATATCATGCAATAATCGAATAGATCATAGGATCGAGTGACAGCTGGAACTGGTAATTTATTAAAAGTTGGTCCGGATTTATAAAAATTATAGGATTCGACCTCGAAAATTTTAGAGCATCTGCATCAGTGAACTCTTTAGTGGAGTTCTTAAGAAAAAAAAAATTAAAAAAACAAAATAACCAATCAGGATTCGCTACGTGGCGAACTCATCTCTAGTGTCTCTCTGATGAGTCTCTCTTCACTATTTGATTATTTTTTATTTTTTCTAATTAAAAGTTCCTAAGAATCTGAGCCCAAGAACCCATTAAAAATCATTAATGCAGATGGTCTTATAGTTACAAAGACGATATATAACATTTATGATTTTATTTTTCTAGTTAGATCAATAATACATTGTTTATATAACTCAAATTTTTAAATCCTAAATCTTATAATCCTAAATTACACGATATTTCTGAAATGAACTACAATAAAACTACAATAAAATAGACAAGTCTAGTTTGCTCAACAAGGAAGAAATAGTTAAGATATGTAATTGTAGCCAAAACTATAACCAGAATGGCTGTTTTAAGAAAACTATAGGATAAAGGAAATAAAACATAAGAGTTAAACAACATGATTGATGACACATGTTGGTCTTGTCTTCCTCTGTTACTCAGTCACGCCATCATTTCATCGACCCTCCAATTAATTTCTCCTCACTCTTTTTTTTCTCTTATTTTAATTAACAGTCAAAAATTTTATTCCACATCGTCGAATAGAGAAATAGAATAGAGACTATCCACAAAAGAAACCTGGTGAAGGATAAAACTTGAGAAATAATGACGATGTGAGAAACATAACATGTGATTCAAATAATTTCCGAGTCTACATCAAACGAAAAAAAGAGGAAAATAAATGAGTATTATTTTTTTTTTCCTTTTTCCTTAAATCTGGATTTTACGAATCTTTTATAACTTTTGTCTCATAAAATAATACTTTCTTTTTCAGTTTTCAACCATATAAGTTCAATATTCGAGATATTATAGCAATTATACATTAGTGTTTCATTAGATTTCAACACGTTTTTCAATATAATTTAAACGATACTTAACCATAAACATATAATGTATGATCATGTGAGGTTTTTTTGGAAAAATAGTTAAATCTAATTCTGCTACATTTTTCACCAAGAATTTGATATCAAAAATCGTATCCCCATATAATATGTTAGGTTTAAAGATGGGGTTGTCGATCTGAAAAAAATATTATAGTGTATGATTCTATAGTAAAATCTTATACATTTGTGATTTTATCAATCAGAGATGACTCGTCCATAAACCAAAATTTTCCAAATCACAAATTTTATTACATATAACCGTTGCGAATTCTGTTGAATAAAACAAGAGAAATAAACATTTTAACAAAGACAATTTTTTAAAAAATTATAAATTACGATTATGCAGCTTGTAAGTAGAAATAGTAATAGTTGAGGACATGTGACCCAGTAATATAGTCACCTTTACAAATTCTCAAGACACCAGCAATTAAATTTTCTACATAGAGTAGTATTAGCGGAATTTAAAAACCAATATAGTTATTGAAAAAAAAATTGAAATAGTAAATTATTCTGCCCTAACCATTTCAATGGCACGATTTCATCGAGGAGTCATAATTACGCACTTATGCCACAAAGTACATACTTTCTATCAGCCAAAAAATATATTTTGTTATTACATATCACGAATTAAAAAACATACCGTTAAACTTCTATAAATTAATACTGTTAAAACTAGACTAAAATAATTATTTTTATACTAACTTATAGAGATTACTAATTGGATCCAAAATTCAATTTAGAACTTTAAAATTATATTATTTTATAAAAGTTTTTAATGTATATTAATTTATATAATATTAATTAAAAAAAATTAAATTGTATATAGATGGATCTTTATACAAACATCTAAACAACAAGTACTAAAACAAAACAAAAAGAGTAACAACAAAAACGAAAAATTGTTCTCTAACACCTCCATATAGATTCGATTTGACTATGACGAGAATAATCATCCATATAAAATTCTCACACACATGATCATAGACAAGCCCTATGATTAAAAAATAAATAAAACAGACCATATACACAAGACAAGTAGAGTATATTCAGTTATGATAAGAAAGAATCTGATAAATCCATGTTACTCAACAGATGCAAAACTCTAGTCGAACCAGATTCTGCAGGCACAAACTTTAATGTATTGACTGAGTTACAGAAGCTGCTATAAAAGGTCTGTGTTGATGAAAGCATCACTGTGCAGTCCTCTAAAGCCACCAGAGCTTATTATATTGACTTCAGAAAATGGGCTCCATTATAGATGACCCGAGCTTCGTGGATATCACTATAGATGGCTTGAGAAATTTGTTCCCGTTCGGTTTCTAGTGTAGTGGGTCTCTTACAAATATATAATATGTTTAAGTTTATTAAGAAAAGATTTGTTTTCTAAAAACATTAAATAAAATGGTTTAGATTTCGTCCTAATAAAATATACGGGCCTTAGCATAAACCGTGTTAATTATCAAAAAAAAAAAAAACTTTTACGAAAATTGAATCCAAAACGGTTTATTTTTTTGTCATGAATAAACTAGTAAAATATAATACCCAGTAAGTAGTCTATTATGATATTATTTTCTATCAACAAATATTTGAGTTTTTCTTATTCAACTAATAATTTTGACATCAGGTATTGATATCATGGTTCTGTGTTTTTCTCTTTTACGTAGTAGGTTAAACAATGATTTTAGTGTATAAGTTTTAGATAATATATTAAATTTTATCGATCAATTAGTAGTTGAATAAAAGAGATGATGTGAATTATACATTTTTTTTGGAGACTGAAGTGACTTTGGAGGAACAGACACTAAGGTAATGCGACCTTTCAAAAACTATTATAAAAATATTATCCAGAATACTCAACTTGTATATCATACTTATCACTAAATTTCATCATAAACAATTTATTTAACACATATTATATCATAAATAACTATTAGTCTAATGGCCGGCGGTAAGTCTTTAATGTTGACAATGTATAAGAATGTAATGGGTAAATGGGCTTGGATCCCATTTAAAAGCCCATACTACTAAACCTTC